>JASDQU010207692.1:24625-41435 GCA_032191745.1 Picea mariana | reverse complement strand
TTCTGATATAGCTCATGGATATGAATTAGATCTTCTTTATATTCTTGTATGACCCTACAGTTTTGTACTTGGTTATCTTGAATGTTTTTCTTCATACCTTGATTATTTTCTGTAACTGATATCTAGTTTCTCGAAGCACTGTTTGTTTAGAGGCATGACATGTTGTCTTTTTGCTGAGCCTTCTCAGTTATCCCATTGTTCCAAACACTTGATTATTAGTGATTTCTTAAGTTACCAGGCATACTTAGCTTACAACCCTAAGTAGTTTCCTGGAGTGATAACACTAAGTACCAAGTGCTCCATAATCTAGTTGGTTGTATTCATAGGATTAAATCTCTTAGTTGCTAATGGATAATCCCTGTTTCAGATAGTATCTTGAAAACCAGTATGACACAAAAGTTAGAAGAGTTGATAGAACTAAATTAAGGTAAAGCAGTGGAAAGAATGAGGCCTGAGCTTTGACTAAAAAATGTTTTTCCACATAATTGTAGGAACTGTTCAAAGTGGATTTTTACCTCTAGAACATGCCTACACTAGTACATATGGGCCCAAAATGAGACGAAATATTTCCATGTTTCTATAATTCATGGAAAAATGCATTAAAATTTTGTCTTTCTTTTAATTTGTTTTTGGTTTGGCCCCGATGTTCGTCGATATAGCAATAGATTGAGAAATTTTTCTATATATCCACAAATTTTCATCACTATATCGACACTTGTGCCATGCGTACGAACCACACGTGCAATGCAGCAATTATTCACCTTTTTTCAGGATCAACTCATTTATTTTCGTCACTATATTGACGAGAATCGATCTATAAATACACGTCCTTAAGACAAATTTTGACAAATTTTCTATAGTTGCGACAATTTTGCTGGTGATTGTTTGAGCCCTAATTTTTCTATCGCGTATTGGTTTAACAAAGCCAATTCTCGATCTACATAGCTCAGATTTTAGACTTGCAAGGTTAGTATTTTTAATTTTTCTGTCTCTTTTAATATAAAGTTATGTTAAGAAATTTTAATTTCAAAATTTTTTAACATGAATGTTTTAACCAATTTTTTTTTTTTTTCAAAATTTAGCATTCCTACATATATTTCATGTGATTGAACATTGAAGTATATGAATTTTTAAATTATTTATTTTTTAATAATTTTTTCAAATTTTAGCATTGCAGCATATATTTCTTGTGATTGGACCTTGAAGTATATGAAGTTTTAATTTTAATTTTTTTTCAATGTTTTAACAATTTTTTTTTTTTAAATATTTAATTGGTTCTTATAGGAAATTACTGGGTCAAATTAATATATACTATGAATGAAAATGCAAGGAGGCTTTCTTAGTTTAGAGAGACATTGGAGGCGAAGGGTGATGGAAAATGTTATTGCCCTTGCAATGATTGCAGGGGCTTGCAAACAAGAATAATTTTAATAACAACATCATAAAAACAATATAGGGAGAAGGGGAACGTTGAAGGGGGTTATGAATATCATCCCTTGGTAAGACATTATTCAATATATAATGTATTATTTATAATAGTGATCATGTCATGTATTTTTCAAATGTTTTATTGTTTTAATATATGTTCTATACACACTAATTTTAATACATTGTTTTCAAATATAAAGACAATGCCCCCAAAATGTCGACCGCTAGAGAGCTATTTTCCAAGTAGTAGCAAAAATACTACTTTACAAGGTGAGTAACATGGAGATCAGAATATTGAAGATTGAGTTCTCAATGATGATATGGATGAAGATAATGTTATTGATACAAATTAGAAAGATGAGATACATATATTGATCCAAGATACATTTTCTCCAATGGACGAGGACAACTAGGATGATATTCATGATCTTGATCCTCTACTCGAGAAGTCACGAAAACCTATTTATCGAGGCTCAACAACAAATCTTCTATATTCTATATTTTTGTTGGTGAACTTGAAGGTTTTGAATGGTTTATGAAACACCTGTCTCACACAGATCCTAAGGTATGTAATGTATTATTTATGTCATGCTGGCATGTACATAAAGGTTGACTATTTTTCTATATTGTTATTGTTAATTAATTTGTAAAGTAGGGATGCGATATTTATGATTAATATTGTTTACATTGACTTATTGTTTTGAATGGTGTAGATTGTTAGGTGAATTTATATTACCACCATCAAATATTTTACCATGCACATATCGAGAAATATCTTTGATTATGAAAGAAATTGGAATGCAGTATCAAGCTATTAATGCATGTCCTAATGATCATATCATATACTATGGACAATATGCATCATAAAATGAATGTCCAAAATGTCTAATAATTATATATTGAACCTATCAAGCAACAAAAAAGGTGCCTCACAAAGTTATTTGTTATATTCCCATAATTCCACATTTTCAACGAATGTTCAGGTGCCAAAGTATAACACATTTTATGGATTTCTATGCAAAGAATAGAAGTGAAGACAATGTTCTTCGAATGCCTACAGATGGTTTTGCATTGAAGAATGTCGAAGAAAAATGGACAATGTTTAAGGAAGAACCTCGTAATCTTATACTTTCATTAGCACTGATGGTGTCAATCCATTTGGAGAGCTTCATTCTACTTACTTAGTGTGGCCCATTTTTTTTATAAATAGTAACCTTCCTCCTTGGATGTTGATAAAGAGAGAGAAAACTGTTATAAATAATAGATATGCTCATTTAACCATAGACAATATATCAATATTGTAACCTAACCATAAGCCGAAGCCAGCCCCGAGCACCTTAACCTTGAAAGCGAATGATTTTGGAAGCAAACCCTAGGCCTAATAGCTAATGAATGTAGCATATCTCTGTCTCTCCAAAGCTGCAGCGACTCCCCAGACTTGCACACTTACCCAGTTTCTGCAGTGCGCACTTCTTCACTATTATAATTTCGAGTTGTGTGTACTAAATGAGGTTTGGCTACTTGTATTTATACTATTTTCTTGAGATGTCTGGGCCAACTTCTCATTATGGAGGCTAAATACTTAATATTAAATATTTCCTTGAGCCAACTTGTATTGTATGGTTATGTTCAATGCTTTAGGGTTTCTTCTTGCTTCCTGGAATATTCTATTCTCGTCAGGGTTACACGTGGAGGTAAATACCTCCTGCAACTACCATAATATCAACACTCCCTCCTAGCTAGGGAGTTATTGAAGGCAATGGTATTGAGCACAAGCATACCATTTAATTGGTAGAATCATCATAGTTGTACAAACTATCTCATGATTAGATCACAAGCACCATCATCACTATCATCTGATAACATCAATTGCATCATCTCTCAAAGCCATACTCTATCTGAGTAATCAGACATGATGCTTGAATAAGTGACTCACTCCACAAAGTGATACAAGGACCATTCTTCTAATCTGGACATGCGTCCTAGAAGAATGACTATCCCAATAGATGTTAAAAGCTACGCCATGGACTATAGAGACAATTTCTATAGGAATGTTGATCCGGATTATTTTCGACACGAAATGAGAACGGAGAGATAATAAAGAAATGCACAGAGATATCGAAGATATTAAATAATATAGCAGAAATGTATCAGAGATGCAACCATAAACATAGATATACAATAATACACGATTTCTATTAATCAAAGAAATGTATAGAGACTATAAAAATACAGAGTGAAAGACTCGCTATAATGGTGGAGGCTTATCTCTGAGAAGAGATGTGACGGTTGCGCTCATTTGCAAGAAGATGATTACAATGAGGCTCTGAAGGCATTTTTACAATAAACAGGAATGCCAAAAACCCTAGACATCCAAAAACCTAACCCTAGGAGATGAAGCGCCAAAAGTCATGTGGGCCCCGTTTGGGTAAGTTAGTACATCAACTTCCCGATGTCGTAACTTTTGCATACGATCTCCGTTTTAGGCGTATGATAGCTCGTTGGAAAGGTATCATCGAGGATATTAATTTTGGGGGATCAATTTTTCCTTTGGTTATCATTGAGAACCTCGATCTCAAAAAACCTTCATTTAGGCCCTCAAAATGGCCCCAGAAGTTAAAACCTGCTAAAAATAGTAAATTACCAAAATTGCCAAAAAACTGTTTTGAGCCAGTCGGAAGAGGTGGGTGGACACCGATATCCACCTAGATCAAATGTCAATCTAGGACTATTTTCTAATCAAGTCATAGAGATCCATCTCAACCTATATTCCTTAGAATATATCGGTCCTGAACCATTTTCCTAATCGGGCCACAATCCGTGCATTAGGAAAATATTAGTCCATGAGATGTCAACAAACTTGCAACCTGGACCATTCTCCACATATAGAATTCCTATCCACCAGCAATCTGTTCTATCTGGACCATTCTCCACCTGGAGAATGTATGTCCACAAGCACACTAACTATCCATCTAGCTGATGATCATTTTCAACACTATTGATAGTCTACATGGAAATCAAAACAATGTCATTCAATAGAACACAATTGTGCCTATCCATAGTAGTACACAGTTAGAATCTAGTGGTACACTACCACACCAAGTAGCACATAAATACTTAATCAATGACACATAGTCAAAACCAATGGAACACATCCACCACAGTAGCATACATCTACTGTCCAGAGACATAAAGTCTCCATAGAAATCATATCATCTGATATCAACCTGCACAGAAAACAATATCATGATATAAACTGAGTCATCTGGGCCATTATTCCACTCACATCTGTGATATATGTAAGAGCATATTCCCTCACAAAGTAAAACATTAGCCATGAGCTATCTGGACTATTCTTATCAAGCATAGAAGAATAATTGTCCTTGATTTATGAGCCTAGACCATTCACCTAACTTGGCCATTCCTCTGGCACTAAACATAGTGAAACCTAGATAGAATGAGTCTGACCTAGGGAATGCCTGTCCTTGATTGTTGAACCTATACCATTCAACTAATTGGGCCATTCCTAAGGCACTAAAAAAAGTGAAACATGGAGAGAATGATTTTTCCCTAAGGAATGATTGTCCTGCACCAACCTCCAAAATGTACCATTTCTCAAAACTGCTCACAACTGTGAACTTCGAAAGAATGACTTCCCGACGAGGTGGACCATACTACTTTACCACTACTGAGAGTGATTGTCAAGAAGAATGACTTTCCTAGACCATTCCACCACACTAGCCACAAGGGGAGTCATTGTCACTGGTACATCAACAATCTATTGAACCATTTTCATTACGAAAATGACCGTCCGATCTGGACCATTTTCTGAAATGGAAAATGCCTTTCCGTCAGAAATCTCAAACCACTTTCCGAATTGGAAAGGAAATTCTCATCCTGGACCATTTTTCGAACTGAAAAATGAATTTCCATAAATCAATAACACATTAGTGCTCCCTCCCAACCTGGGAGTCATCTCTTCCTTTTTCAATAAGGAAGTTGTCTCCACGAGCTCCATCTTGTTTCTTAAGTACACAAACCTTTTCATCTTGGACATAGGCTTTACCAAAATATCTGTTATCTGCTCATCTGTGGAGATATATTGGAGAACCACTTCTCTTTCCTGGACTTCATCACAAATAATCTAATGCTTGATCTCAATGTACTTCGGTCTTTTTGGAACACTGGTTTTCTCAGAAGGATTCATATAGCTCCAATCATTACAGTATATCATGGTTGGATTCAACTCTTTTGTTTCCTTATAGATCACGACATCGTGGCAAGGCTCAAACTGGAACATATACAAGTGGCACTTCTTCTATCATCATGAGAGTTTGTCATGGATTAGAAATCCATCATCATGGACTTATGAGTAACCATTATGATACAATATCTCTTTTATAGAAATTTTTCACCACGCTTCTACTGTGCATGAGAGGCTCTGCACCAAGTTGTTTGAATCCATATAAGTTTTTCTACCATCTGCATACAAGTGTCTCTTTTTGGTATACCTCAAAACCTTGAGGTTGCTCTACATACACTTCTTTGTTCAATTACTTTGTTGAGGAGAACAATCCTTACATTCATCTGATGTAAACTCCAACCCATGGATATTGCAGAAGATATAATGGCCCAGGTTGAGGTATGTCTGGTTACTAGAACAAGCTATCATCATAGTCTTCTCCCTCCATCTGGGAGAAAATTTAGTTCTGAATATCACAATGATTTCATTCATAAGTATTTCATACACCGTTCTTCATCACAAATTCCATTTCTTTTGCTTGATTGCTTCTAGTGAATTCAAACCAAGCTGGTAGTCTTATGATTCTTGATATAATGACTGGTTGTTCTAGATTTTCTTTCTCTCTTGGAATCTTCATGTTCTTCCTCATGTTTCTCTTTATCTCTTGGGTCCAGGGAGTTTTCTATAGATTCCATGCCCTGAAGATTCCAAATTATTCCTTTCATCATAGGATCATGTATGTGGATGGAAAACCAAGGATACTTTAAGGCTTGTTTTCGAAGAAGAATTTTTTTGAAGTGAAACTAAACACGTGCTGCTTTTCATGGATGCTACCATCAATGGGAACATGGATAGATACTTAATAATCCTCGATGGATTATATTATTTAGGATTAGCTCCCTCCTAATCCTTTCTTCATGCTTGAATGCATACTCTTCTTTTGGAATTATATAATTGGATCCCTCCATCTAAGAGATTCCATGCTTTTGTCTGCATCCTCATTGCCTTCTGCAAAGTGTCACAAGTCTTTTTCTAATTTCCTTTTGATTTCTGACTTCTTTCTATTTTTACTTCTTCCAGGTTTCTTCAAGTTTGATTATAATTTCGACTTATCTTGCAGTTTTTACTTATGTTAATAGCATCCACATGAATTTTTACCAAGGATTGTCAATGTACTTCATCTTTTCATGCATATTGCTTGACTTGTAGTCATCGTTATGGAAATCCTTATCTTGTTATTCTTCCATAGGTATTGTTTCTATTTGAAAATAGATATGAAAGATATGTAAAGAAATTATGTAAACATGGTATGTACAAGAATTATGAAGAACATTGTTACCTTGTCTTAGAAGAAGAATTTTGTTTTATCCTACTTGGCCTTCTTTGAGGGTTCCCTTTCTTTGAAAACTGATTCTTCGTGTGTTTCCTTCCTTTTCTTTAACTAGGGACAATGATTCTTGTAGTGACCATATTTTCGACAGTTGAAGCATTGTATTTTTGACATATCTTTCTCTTGATTTGGTTTCTTCCTTGAGCCAAAATTCTTTTTATTCCTGAAATTCTTGAACGTTGTTGTGAACGCTTGATGATCATATTTATTTTGGGGTTTCTATTTTGCACTAATCCTTGATTCTTCTTGTGAAAAACAAGTCCAATGTTCTTCAAATGTGGGATACTCATTTCTTGTGTTCATGCTTGCGAAAAATTCATCCCATGTCTTGGGAAGACCATTGAGTACTATATTTACCAGTTCCTTTTTCTGAAATGATTTCTTCAACAGCTTGTAGTTGATCTGTTAATTCAGAGATTCTTACAAAGTATGATGTTATGATTTCATCATCATTCATTTTCATGTCACGAAGCTCATTCTTCAGACTCATTACTTGTCCAATGTTTCTAACTGAGAAGAGGTTAGTTAGGGAATCGTACATCTTCTTAGATGAGTCAAGATGAGAGATGTAGGGTATCAAGTGGTATTTTATAGAGTCCACTATGATATTCATTGCATTGATGTCATTGTCTTTGAACTTCTCCATACCTGGAACGTTCTAAGGTTCCTTCTATTTTCCTTCTTCAAACTTTGGTTCCAAGATCTTTCCTTTCACAATATCCAACACTTTATTCTTGGAAAGGATGAGATCAATCCTTGTCTTCCATGATTTGAAGTTAGAAGCCCCTTCTAACTTGTTTTCAGACTTCATAGAGTAAGTCATGACTTCTTTTGACTTGGTCAACCTTTGACTTTGCCCAAAAAATCAAACTTGATGTCTTAGCTTGCTGAGACTACCAGGAGGTGCGCTAGGCTAGGGTGCACTAGGTTATCAGGAATTAGGTTAATATATTCACTTAAGGTACCTCAACAAGAGGGTTAGGGTTTCATTGTTGCAACAAAAACTAGCTGCAAATGCAATTGTAACTGAGCAAATCCTCCCAATCTATATTCCATGGGTTAGACTATCTGAAGATAGAGTGGGCCCATAACTTGTCAGAAATAATAGATGTGCTCGTTTAACCATAGAAAATATAGCAATATTGTCACCCAACCATAGGCCGAAGCCACCCCCGAGCACCTTAACCTTGATAGAGAATGATTCCGGAATAAAACCCTAGGCCTAATAGCCAATCAATGTAGTGAACCTCTCTCTCTCTAGAGATAGCATACAAGGTAGAAAACCCAAACCATAACTAATAGAAAGTCCAAGCCTAAACCGAGAAAATTGATTGGAGTAGTTGCAGTTGTAGCTACTCCCCAGACTTGCGCACTTACCGAGTTTCTACAATGCACACTTCTTCACTGTTTTAATTTCGAGCTGTGTGTACTAGATGAGGTCTGGATACTTGTATTTATATTTTTCTCCTAAGTTGTTTGGGCCGACTTCTCATTCTAGAGGCTAAATACTTAGTATTAAATATTTCCTTGAGTCGACTTGTCTTCTAGGGTTATGTTCAATGCTTTAGGGTTTCTTCTTGCTTCCCGAAATATTCTATTCTTGTTAGGGTTACACATGGAGGTAAATACCTCCCACAACTACCATAATATCAACACACACAATGTTGGAAATGATTGTTCCAGGTATTTAATTAGCTTGTCTTTATTTACTTGAAATTATGACATAATATTTCATTTCTTTGTTTCGTTCATGATAATTATATCGTTTATATATAAGTACGTATAACTAAATATAATTAATGTATGTTGAACCAATTAGGTAAGTACCAAGTTAAAGATATGAATGTATATATTGAGCATCTTATCGATGAGCTGTTGAAGTGATGGGTTGGCATCAGTATGTATGAAATCTCTAGACCAATAGGGAAAAATCGATTTCAATTCCATGGAATACTTGCATGGACAATTCATGATGCTCCTGGGTTAACACATTTTTGTGGTATGGAACTTTTTGTTGCGCTTGAATATTATATAATTTTTTGAAAATATCATGCATTTTTTAAAATTGTAATCCTAATTTTCTACATTAATTCATATATCTTGCATGTCTTCAAACAAAGGGTAAATTTGCATGTCCAATTTGTGGTCCCAGGATAAAATCTCATCATTTAATAAGTTTAGGAAAGGAGGTGTTTGATGAGTATAGGCAGTTTCTGCCTAAGAACCATAGTTATCGAACTACCAAGAAAGAAAAATTCAATGGTAAAGAAGAGAATGGAAAAAAAAACCACAAAGAATGACACCTCACTATGGAAGTTGGAATATAATAGAAATCGTCAAGGTATGCAAATTATTTATGTATCATAATATTATTAATCTTATGATTTTTTTTTTAACGCGGTACCTAGCTATATTGATTAATTAGTGTTAATGTGATTTCGTTTATGTTTCATGAATGCCATTAAGGCACAAATGGGCTTCCATGAGGAATGAAAAGTCACCCTATACGATTCAGTAGGTTTTCCTACTACGAGCACCTACAAATAGTTCATCTGTTTGATACAATGCATATCAGGAAGAATATAACAAATTTGTTGTGGTGAATCTCAGATGGGAGGATTAACAAAGAAAGAATTAGAAAGATTTGTAGTGACATCAAGGAAGCTAATCACACATTGCAAAGTGTCATTATTTATTCTAGTGGTGATGGACGAGAACAAAATATTAGTCTTCCATGGTTATTGAAAGAGTAACAGAGCAATGTTGTAAAATAGGTCATTCGGGAAATTAGGTTTTTGACATGGTTTTCGTCGAACATACAAAATATCTAAACGAAAAAAGGTGATTTTGGTGGGGTTAAAACACATGTATGACATACATTCATTAAGGTAATTATTAGGTATATTAACATATTGGTATACATCTTTTTAGTAATTGTTTTCTCTAATTTGGAAACAAATATTAATGATTTTCTTTTTGTTACAGTATGTTCTACCTCTATCTCTCCCAGACAACTTTAACAACAACATAAAACAAGTTATATATGATCTTGGAAAATACATGAGGTAGTAATGCATTTTTATATGGAATTTTTTTCTTCAATTCCTTGTAGCAGAACTTATTAACATATTGTGTTTTATCTGCAATTTTATATATTCCTTGATATTGTTCGAACCTGTTATTTTATTGCACCATTTGTAGGTGGATTTCATATAAAGAAATCCATGAAGAAGATAGAAGATATTGGAAGAGAGAAATTCCCTGAGTAATGTGTGAAATGTAGAAGTATCTACCTCCGACATTTTTCAATGCACAAGAGCACTACCTCATACACCAAGTTGAGGAGATTGAATTGTGTGGACCAGTACACACAAGGTTGATGTGGATGGTGGAGAGGTAGTTGAAGTCATTGAAGGATTTTGTTAAACAAAGAGTACATCTTGAGCATTCTATGGTGGAGGGATATATGGTATATCAATGCATGGTGTATATTAGTCAATATCTTCCTAAATTAGTAGAAAATATGAATGTGCCTCACATTTGGCATCTCGAATCCATCAACAAATTTGAAAGGGAGGTCCTATTGGGGAAAGGTAGAATGAGGACCGTGAAAGGTAATTAAATGTTGTAGATTTAATATATTATACATTTAATTTTTCAATTTTATATTATCATACTCATTCTTTTATTTTTGTTCCATCAACTATATTAAACTTTGCCAATGATAGCTAATTATTGATATTCAATTTTTATTTTTTCATATAGTTGGACAAGAGTGGTATGCTCTACATTTATACATTGAAAACAATATTTATTGGATGGAGTATTGGATAGAACGATGTGAAGAATACTATGGTAGGTTATCATGCGAAGGGGTTAGTAAGATGATTAAAACAATGCATCGTTATTGTCATGAATTTCCTGATCTTACACAAAGGGAAATTGATTTAGCCTTTGGTTTAAAAGATAAAAAGGAAAGTATATTCACCCACATTTTAATAGTTATTTCCAATTATATCAATGTAACGACCCCTCCA
The DNA here is from genome assembly GCA_032191745.1 of Picea mariana. Lineage (NCBI taxonomy): Eukaryota > Viridiplantae > Streptophyta > Pinopsida > Pinales > Pinaceae > Picea > Picea mariana. The sequence goes on along the minus strand of JASDQU010207692.1, from coordinate 30,337 downwards.
TTATGACTAGGAAAGCGAATCATATAAGGTAAAAAACAAATTTACATTAGAAAATTAACTCAACAATATAAATCATAGAAATGCAAAATCAACGACAACATAAGTAAAAGAATTACCAGCTACTCATCATTGAAATAAATAACGACGCACTCAATTCATCAACAAAAGGATAGCGACACATAAACATAAATAGCGTCACCACTTAGAACATCACAATCATCTTGAAACAATTTATAAACAATGATAAACCAGATAATGAATATTAAAATGACTACCCACCCAATCCTACCCTACAAGGTTAGGACCTCCAGGACACATAAGCAACGCTCAAGCCCATGATCCAATTGATTTTGACCATTTAAGATCTCAGGGATGATGACTATTCTGAGGAAGAAGGAGGTGTCTACATCCCACTAACAATCAAGTCCAACATAAACTAGATCAATCAATCAATCCTAATCATCAATTAATCAAGAGTAAGGGTCATCATCAACTTATCATCATACATCGCATCTAATTCATGACGTGCAAGTATTCTAACTAATCACATAACCATCATACATCACATCAAGTCCAAGGCGCAAGAACAATTATCAGTTATATTCATAGCGCAATATTCTAATCACATAAATTCAACCATCCATCACATTAAATTTCATTTCGCGCAAGAAGTATAACATCTAAAAAATCATTTATTACATCATAATTTCATTGCGCACAAGAAGTTAAATGTCTAAACAATCACACATTACATTATATTTACAGTGCATGCAAGGATTCTAATTACTCAATCATTTACACAACAATATTAATTCAATGGCGCAAGAGAACCTATTTATTCACCCAGTTCATTTCATGCACAATTAATCTAATCACATCCAGTTTAAGGCACAAGGGAATCATTATTTTTATTCCCTGGCACAAGTAAACTAATGAATTAATCATCATCAATCATTAAATATACACTGCACAAGAGCAACTATCCATTTATTCGTGGCACAACAAAATCAAGTACTCCATCGATCAGACATCAACTAATTACATATCCCATCTTATCAGCATTAAGTTCCGAACGCATTAATTTACATGCATTAATTCATGGACGCATTCAATTTATTTACAGTAATTCAAGGATGCATTCAATTTACGTGCATTAATTTAAGGACACGTTCAATTTACATACATTAAGACTAGATGATCAACTACACATAAGGAATGAGAATCCACAAAAGAAAGAGCGTAGTTCCCTAGTTGTATAATTGTCTAACATATGTGCATTAAGAGCTACTTGCACAAGTGATCAATGTCAATCATAACCTCCCAATTAGTTAACTTCCCCATCATAGCATGTAGCTCATGGAGCTGGTTGAAGACCATCATTATGTAGCATGCAAGGATACCTACATCAGCTTGAATGTAATAAAAGCAATTTTTTTTGTAATCATAGTATCTGTAATTCCAAAAGTCTAGAATTTGGCGAGATCGGCTAGATCCAAAGTAGTAATTGTAAGGAGTTCAAGACAAGGTAAATATATTTACTTAAACATTTTCAAAATAATGATAATCATGCAATAAGGTAATAGTGATCAATAATTTAATTACAGCCCTAGGTGCTTAAAGAGAAGGGAGGTGACATGTCAATTATTAGCATCACATTGATTTACCCATACAATAAGATAAATGGCATGGCTAGAATATTAGGGAAAATCAACAATCAAATGTTGGGCAATTTTGCTCCAAACATAGGGTGATATATCCAACAACGATTGCAGAGAAAACATGGTAAAATGGTAGAGGTAACAAGATCAATCACTGGTCATTGTCCACAAAATGCATTGGGCATTTGAGGTAAAATCTCTAAGACAATAAGGGATAATATTCGTAGAGACAAAGAGGGAAATTCACACTAAAGAAAATGGAAAAATCGTAGATCAAAAATAGAGAATCTCGCAGGGACGTTTAATGGTGGAAAACACATAGACATTACTAGGAAAGGAAAACACGTGGTTGTATCCAAACGTTGAGCATGATTACACCTCAATTGCAGATTTCAAGGGAAAAAATCTCGCCTGTATATATTACCTAGCTGGGCGAGTTTGCACAAGGAACAAAACATAGAGTTCAAGGAAAATCGTGATAACACAGAGCAAGAAAACACAGAGGAAATGATGTAGGAAATTGCTGAGTAATAGGGAAAATCACAGAGAAGTAAGCGAGCATAATTTCTCTAATTTAATAAGGAGAAATTGCTGAGAAGAATGAAAAAAAAAAATGCTTGAGTGTTAATAAGAACAATTGCTAGGAAAATGGTGGGGACGCAGAGCCTTTAGCTCCCCAAATACGCAGAGAAGGGATATGCAAATTCACCAAGTTTCAATAATAAAAACATGTTGATGATGGCATTTAAAAACGTTTTTCAAAAGCCAGTGAAAAAATCTATAGTAAAAAACCCAATGGGTGATAGCAAGAAAAATAGTAAATCGTGCAACAAAGCCAGAGATTGGATGTATAACATCATTGGGAAAGGAGTGAAAGCATAGGATACAAATGTAGAGAAACATAAATTCACCTCCCAGAAGCAAATAGTGGCGGAGAAATATCTAGTGTGCATTCTGATCAATGAGCACAAATGAAGAGGGTTAAGGAAAATTGGGTGATTTTTAAAACAATCGCAGAGGTTAAGAATGTCGAGGTACTAACAAAATCACAACAACATTTAATCACTCAAAAAAAAATTCAGATGAAGGATGCTGGGCCAAATGTTTAAAATGCAGAGAATTAATAAATTGTAGAGGAGAAAATGATATAAGTCACATAGGGAGCATTCGAAAACCACCTGACTTCTCCAGACCACCAAACAATAGATTAATTCTATAAACATATACACAATGAAAAATTGACATAATTGCAAATTCAAGATGAAAATGTCATGACCGAAGGCGATAAGTCGATGATGATCTCATGTGATTGCGATCCATCCAACTCCTCGCTTGCTAACCATGAATAATTCACCGATACCTCCCAGCCAATTCTAGGGGTACTATTCTTCCCCCTTAGCCCGCCGAGCCGCAAAGGGGCCACGTACAACACAACCAGAATACTCTAGCTCCCAGCTCGCCTCGCAAGGTAAAGCTACCACTCTCTTTCTCAAGGTGGGTATCCCAAGTCTCACAAGTAAAATCAGTCAAAATTTTTGTAGCATAGCCTTACTCATACCAGTCAAGATCCATTCCTCCTCTCAACCATTTCTTTTATAGAATTTTTCTTAGTGACCACTAGCCATTTGCACATTTAATTTGTTTTTTAAAAATTAATTAGGAATTACTCCCCCCATAAACTTGTCACACGTTCCCTTAGTTGCACCAATAAATTCACCATTTAATTTAATTAAATGTCAATTTCCCTCACCCAACCTAAAAGAACTCTTAAAATCACTCCTAGTTGTCCCTTTATTCCCTCTATTTCCTTTTTAATGACTGACACCTTTCTAAAACTTAGTTGTATTTAATTTAGGAAAGTTCTTTAGTTAGACTAGACTAGATACCCTTTTATGCTTCCACATTCTTTTTACATTTATTTCCTTTCTTATCTTAGTTTCCAATTTGGTATTATTTTTCACACATTTATATAATTAAATCTTTAGATATAAATTTTTACTCTTTCAATTCCTAACTTGATTTTTCTTCATCCCCCACCATTTATAAAATTTATATTTTAATTTTAGTCTTCTTACCCACTTTAGGCTTAGGCTCAAATTTTTAAACTAGGCTTAGAAATTTTAAGGAGGTTTTATAATTAATAAAAATTACCCATTTTATAATTATTTTAAGTCTGACAATGTCAAAACAAATTATTGTATTCTAGGCACATAGGTTCATTAACTCAATTTTTATTTTATACCGCGACGTGCCCTTCAATACACACTCCATGCTCCAAGGGTGCCACTCACCATTGATTCAATTTTTAATTACACGATGTTCCCTTCAAGATACACTACGTGCTCCAAGGGTGCTACTTGCCTTTGAATGGTTTTGGTAGTTTTCCAAACCTTGGGGTCAATACCCCATTAGGAGACCTTGTGAGAGACTAAGGGTCTCTAAGGAATAAGGACCCTACCTTATTGCGCTCCCCTTAGAATATTCGTGAGCAACTGTCTCAGTCTGCCCTCACAACATCATGGATCTCTTGAACTAGGTAATCGTTAACCTACAATTCGAGACACGATGAGAGTGCTAGTAGGTTTTGACAGGGCTGATGCCACACCTCTCCCTCAATATATGGTTGTTTTGCATGACCTCTTTACTCCTTATGTGAGTCTGATTAGCAAGTAATTGTCAACATGCATCCATCCACTAAACACTCTTAATGATCCATAAAAAAACATCATAATATACCCGATCATATGTCACATAGGCATAAATAAAAATACCCAAACCAATACAGTCCACTTCCTGACTCAATGCAGAGTCCAAGGAGGTCCATTGATGCGAGTGGCATCCTCAATCTGTCAAGTGTCCTGCACACTTAGGGGAAACACTTCAATAACATCTGTCAATACAAAGATATCCAATAACATAACATAATAATCATCAACATCATAACAAGAATCCATAAGTGAACAAACATCCATATACTAAAACCAGATCACTTGCACGCAAGTGTCCTTAAAGAATAAGTCAATAACATGTGCTCACAAGAGTGGGATGTCACAATCAATGTATTTGGTTTGTTTATTTTTCAATATATATATTTACTAAGTCCATATTATATGACGTTTACCAATGGACAATTCATTTTTTACTTGTTGTCCATGTTTCAGTTGAAACACCACAAGGCTATGTGGTGTAATGGACATAAATTTTGTATCAAAAATTAGGATGATAATATGAAAGCCTCATATTGTGGGATAAATACATTTTTTAAGGTCACTTATGTTTCCTATAGAAGTGACAGGCATCTAGAAGGAACTAAAACTAGGTACTATGGGTATTTGGAGGATATAATTCAGTGTGACTTTAATTCCTTTAAAATATTTTTGTTTGAGGTCAAATGGTATAGGCTACATATGCATGAGTGTGATCCTAAAAGAACTATTATTGAGCATGCTAATGGATTTACCATGGTTAATACAAGGGAATTTGAATCTGGTACAAAGCCTTATGTTTTTCCAAGTCAATGTGAGCAAGTCTTTTACTCAGAGGTACCTAGTAAAGCAGGTTGGTTAGACGTTGTTAGATATGATCCAAGACAAAGACCGATAAAGTATAATCATGTAAAGGAAGAAGATAATCTTGAAGAAGATGACGATGATGCATATCGGGATAAGGTGGTTGCAGATGTGTCAGATGAAGAATCCAAAGAAGTTGATCATCTAAATGTAGTAGACAATGTTCCCATTGATGATAGCGAAAATGACGTTGATATGAACGATCCTTTCAACATTATCGATTTTGAAGTAGATCATGATACATATGTTGATTTGTATGAAGAAGAAGATGAATGATCTTTAAAATTTGAAATGTACAAGGTAAGTGATTATATGTTTTCTATGATTTATTCTATTAATTATATATTTAGTATTTATATGATTTATTCTTTTTTAAGTGTTTACTTATACAATTGAATTACGTTTTTTAAGTTTTATGCCATTTTTCTATGTAGTGTGTTACATGTTATTCATTACATCAAATTAGGTATGGGGGAATTGAGAGT
>JASDQU010207692.1:0-14115 GCA_032191745.1 Picea mariana | reverse complement strand
TGGGTCCACTTCTAATTTATCCATTAAAATTATTATTGAAATAATTTATTTTGAATTCACTTTGAATTATAATACACTTATCACTTCACTTTATTATTTACCTTTTAAAATCCCTTAAACCACTTTGATTACTTTGACCTTTTTGGGCTTCTAGAAGACATATGAGGGTCCTCCAACTTCGTAAGGCCATAACTCTCAAACCGTGAGGAATTATGTGACGTTCCACATACCATCAGAAATGGCATGACAAGAAATATCCATCTAGGATAGTTTCACCAACAATTTCCTTGATCTTCATCTCATTATTCCTCATACAAGCATGGGTCCTCCAACCATTCTTCTAGGATAACTCAATCCGTAAAGCGTCTTCCTGTGAGGGCTTTCACCATAAGGGGACCACTTTGGAGTTAATCCATTTGTACACCTTATCAATCATGATAAGACAATAATGAGTCATCTATACATTTTTCCAACAATGCATCATATACCAATGGAACCACATCGATCCATCTTCATCATGTATGAATGACAACTCATTGATCCATCTTCATCTATGCATTCTCATCAAGGACAATACATATTATATTACATCAATCATCAATCAATCAATCCTTTGACATCAATCAATCACTTGACATCAATCAATGACATCAATCAATCAAACCATTGGCATCAATGACAACATGATCCAACAATTTGGTAGTGTCTGGTGCTCTGAAATTGTCTACACATACTATTATGTAGTTTCACTACCAAAGTCTCTACAGAATCACCTAGCTAGATACAGAAAACATGCTACAGAATCTGCAGAGAAGTTTTATAGGAAGGTGCTACAAAATGCGCTACATAATTTCCTGTAGCGCTTACTGTTACAAATTTGATCATAAAACCAAAACGACAAAGTGGGTTTCTTTGAAATTTTTTTTGGAGGAAGATGATATGCATGTTGACTTGCTGACAAAATTTCATTCTAACCCAGTTTGGAATTTGAGAGAAACAATTAAAACACCAGTGCGTTGTGAAATGTGCTGCAAATTCTTTGTTTTGCATAGCTGATTGGATATTCTCCTTGTTGGGAGGTTGCCACCTGTCAAGGAGGGTTCGAATTGATTCTCATGGATAATTTAGATGTCAAGGGACACATGCACCTAAGTTTTATCTCCATTAAATACCTCATGCAATGAGGTGGAAAGAATTCATTAATGATTTCCAATAATTTCCTTAAAATTAGCAATCTGTTGGATTTTTATCTCTTTATCTGTTGCCACCTATCTCCAAGGCTTAGAATCCAATGAAAGATATGGGATTAGACCTCATAAGGATATTTGGATGTTATTTTCTATTTAATATAGGAGGGATCTCTTGAGTGTGTTGGATTCATGATTCAAGAGAGGAGAGAGCTAGAGGAGTTGTTTAGTTGCTCAATTGTAAGCCTAAGGGCCTGTTGTAATTAGCATTTCTTCCATTAGAGATTCATGAGAGTTGCTTATTAAAATTTTTGTTATTTTTTATCATTTTATATTTTTATCTTTCTTGAATGGAATTGCAGGAATTGAAGATCAATGGTTGTTCATGAGGCAAGAGATTCATGAGGTGCAAATGATTTTTAGTAATTGCCTCCTTTCATGATCTTTGTTCTAGTTATCTTTTAAGTCATTTTTGCAGAGAGGATCTTTTCTTGATGATATTATTATTTTTGTTATCTGTCTTATATCCATCATACATCAATTATATCCCTTTTGGTTTGGTATGAACTTGAGTGCCTTTGATCTGTAGGATGTATTGACTCCATGCCCAATGGAATACTTTTGTTGATAGTTTGTTGCCCTCTACCGTTCTTGCTCTTCCTTGTTGATCCACCCTTTTAAAACTGATTTAATTTTTCAGGCTTGAATGGTTGATGTAAAAGAAATTTTTAGTGATTTTAATGAAAAGATCCTACTCTGGTTTTGATGTATCAGATATGATGAAATCTTTTTTAATGGAAGTTAGCTTTCTTTTTGTCATCTCAATCTCTCTCACTCTGAAATTTTACTGTCATTGAAGGATTCAAATGATGTTTTGTAGTTGTATGACAATGGATGTTTGATTTTTATACTGTTATAGAATTCTCAGAGTTTTGTTTGCTTGGATTTAAGAATTTCTTGCATCTGAAGCATTTCTCTTCTTTGTATACTGAAATAACCTGAAGCTAGTGGTAGATTCACTTCATTTTTTTATATTCCTCCTATCCAAACTAATCCTCAAAACCCTAACCTAAGTTAAAACAAGACCTCTTTTGTTGATGCACTTCATCCAGAATTTCTTGTGTTTTGACATTGTTGAACTGAGTTCTATCCATTTGACACCAAATTTAATATTTATCTCATAAACGTTTTAATGGGTACTAGGCTTATCCTCTAGCAGTCTGAGGGTGATTATCAGTGCTAACAGTATGTATACCTTCATGCATAATATATCTATAAACTCTAATAGGTATGTATACCTCCGTAGACTTTAGCAGTCAAATCATTCTACGGAAGGGGTCCCTTGTCACACAAACAAGGGGGTCTCATACACCAATTTGGTTTCTCGCTTGGCCGTGACCTTAAAAGTAAATTATTATTATTATTATTATTATTATTATTATTATTATTACTAGTGACAAGTTTAAGAAAATATCCCTCGATAAACTATCTATTCCTATTCAATCAACATTCTAGTGAACAAAATTTCACTCAAGCATATAATGCATCAATTATTAGAAGACATGTTGGCAAGTTTTAGAAACATTTTTTTACTTATCTGAAAAATACCATGAAAAAACTAAGACAATTTAGTAGACATAATAACTTTATCAATACAAGAAAGATTCAACCCAAGAACCATTTAATCCATGATTTGAAAAAAAATAGCCACAACCTTTGAGATATCCCCAAGATCAATGACAACCATAAATATAGTTGTAAGAAGTAGAACTACTACAAAAATCTGTTTATTTATCCTTGGATGATGTTCTTATTCCATATTAGACAAAGATAAATCTACTGAAAGGACCTTAAGCTAATGTTCTAATGATACAATCTGAATCACAATCAATTCCGAATTACATGTCGACATCCAACAAACTCAATTCTTGACACCACTTAAGAGAATCTAAGAGAAGGTGAAAAAATTAGACAAACGAGTTTATCACATTAGGTAGCTAAATCCATCATAATGATCCATCTTTTGAAATAATGAAAGATCCCCTAGATTGTACTGCAACATTGTGGAGAACTTAAAGCATAATGATTTAGGCAAAGTGCAAAGGTTTATAAGAATTTAATTAATATATATTAATTATTTATATATATAAAGGTTTAATATATATATATATATATATATATATATATATATAATATTATATAATATTATATTATATATATTAATTAAATTAAATCCCTTCACCCTTCTTATCTTCACACACATTATGCAATATTGACATTTAGATCGATGCACAAGGGCGTTAATGTAACACAACATACACATGTTTGACACAAAATTGATGCAAAAATGATTCTCCAAGGTGTTTTTCTAATAATAATTGATATAAAATTACTCTAACTTGATGCATTGCATATTTTGTCTCTAATATGACACCTTATAAATTTCACGTCGAAAAACATGACATGCATAGGGATCCATAAATGCCAAAATGATGCAAATCATGACCTCGCCTCAACTATCGCATTTTGTGTCATTCAAACATTTTTTTAAATTTAAAAAAATGCATTGGACAATGACAATAAGGACAACACTAGAACATGGTCTTATAGTAGTGTAATTGGAATTTCTTCAGATTCATGCTAAATAAATTTGCATATATGGAGGTAAAATCAGTGTAAATACATTATCACTAACTTGCCCAACAACTTATAATGGTCCATTTCTCAATGGATTCAACTTCTTGGTTACCCCTTGCATATGCTCTTTATTTAAATATAGCCAAAATTGTCACCAACACAAAATTTATGATCAATACTATGTTGGTCATGTCAAAGTTTGTACTTCCTTTGACTCTTCTCAAGTCATTCCTTCACTTTCAAATGTATCTACCTAATGATGTAGATGAATCTACTTGCTCTATTTTCCTCCTCGTTCCATTCATAGGAAACTCTTATTGTTCACCATATAGGTTGAATAAAAGGAAGAAATTAATCCCCTTGATATCATCTATGATGAAAGGGTTAAGACACAAATTGTCAAAATTCCCATGCTTCCTAGGACTATCATGCCTTATATCCCAACGGACCAAATCTCTTGGTTAATTGTCTCAATCCGTAGCCTTATTATTGAAAGCATGCTTCATATTCTAATGGAATTCCTAACACCTACTATGGAATTGAGCCTTTTGTTCTTTCATTCCCATTATATGCCTAATTCTTCTCTTGATATCATTAGGCTCTTCTATGATTTGAAAAATATTCATTATTGGTAACTCAAGTTGGATTGGGAGAATGAAAAGTTCCCCATAAACTAGTTTAAAGGTGATTTCCCAGTGTCCCTTTTAGTATTTATGTAGTCGACCTATAAGACATACCTTGAATGGGAATCACAAGCTCTCTTGTTCTCAGCTAGTGTCTTCTTAATGATCCTCACTAATTTTTTGTTGGATGACTCTACCCAACCATTCCCTTGTAGATAAATATTAAGGAATGAGCCAAGATAAGATTGTACTTATTACATAAAGAAACCAAGTCAACGGACCTAAAATATTGAACTTTATCAGTCACTATTTTAAGGGGGCACCCAAACCTAGCCACAATATTCTCCTCCAAAAACTTGATGATTGTTTGAACATTATCCTTCTTGGTGGGAATGGCCTCCACCCATTTTCTAAATTGGTGACTAAAGTCAAAATTCATTTATGTTGACTAATGGAATATAGTATGATCTATCCAATGAAATATAGGCCCCACTATAAGAATGGTTCATTAAATTCTAGTAGATTCAAGGGAAATGTAGGGATCTTTTGCTTACTAGTAAACCTATGACACCCCTCAAAGTATCATACAAATTTATACACTTCAACGAATATGGTAGGCCAATAATAACCAAACTTAAAAATATTATGTGTTGTATCTTTGGCCTCATAATGTCCCATTCAAACACCACTATGCATATCCTTTATCACATGTTCAACCTCCTTCCAACATACACCTTAGAAACAAAAACTAAGGGTCTCTCAATAACAACTTCTGATCCAAAATAAAATACTTGATAGTTTTAAGTTTCAAAGATCTCCTCTAAGATTTATCCATACCACTTAGACATTAAGAATTAAAAAGGAAGTAAGAAACATCTCTATACCAAGGGGACTCGAGATAAAAAGGTAACATTTGGAGCCTCTAAGCTATCTGTCATTAAACATGGTTGTGTATTTCATCTATGAGTAGATTCAACCCAACAAATTATAAATTTTAATCAACCATTAAATCAAGCTAACCCTACGTGTTATCTAAATTTATCATTTTTATGGTCAAGTTGAACTCATATATCTTAAAAATCCACCTTCCTCTCCTCTTATTTGAATCTTACTGGCAAAAAAAATCTTTAACAGAGGGATGGGGCACATAAACAATTGGATTAGAATGAAAAATATATTCTATAAAACCCTGAGAGAAATCATTGATTCATACCCCTTCTCTCTAATATTGTAATTTAACCCAACATCCCCACCCCAAAACCACCCTGAGAGAAGCTCCATCAAAACTCTTATTCCACAAATTATTTGGGTCAATATTCTCATATGTGTTCATCAAATCCCTAGAAAATTCCATTGGCTTAGAATTTAGATTAATGACACATTCACCCATTTATCAGCTATATATGATGGATAATTTGTAGGATTAGTATAATCCCTCAAAGTATAGGTCATTTTAGGTTCCGTATACAATCTATAGGTTCTTCCTTCAAATATTGTGACCATGGAATATCACAAATCTAGTTGAATATTCCCGTATAAGTAGCACCCCAACTAAGTGACAACAACATATAATAAGTGGGAGGGGAATTTGCTACCCCTGTATCTGTCATTACATGCTTCCAGGGTATTTTCACAACTTCTAACAACGAATCCTTAATCATAACAATGTAAAGAAACTTCCTTCAATCGAAAAAATATGTCTTTATAAGATATGGTGATTTCTAAGCCCAATTTATTCATGACTACCTAAGGCATTAAAGTATAGGGTGCTCCTCTATTAAATAGGTAGCTATGTAGGTGAAAACCATGAAATTGTAAATTTATATATAATGGGGGTATCTTATCATATTTATTATCTAAGGTAGGACCTAAGACAATTTTAGGAGCATCACCTTGCAAATTAATCATTTCAACTTGTAGTATTTTCTCCCAGATACCTATAGACTCGAGGATCTGCTTCATGTGACCAAGTAGCTTAGCTAACTTAGACAAGGGAGCTAGAATATTTAAGTTATTAAGATCATGATTAAGGTAAAATATAGGAGGTGTAGATGAAATATCCTTAGGTTCCTTCTGAATCAAAGGAGGTTTCAACCTTCTTGGACCATTAAGTTGCAATATTTTCCTTTGGTTCCAACAATAAAGTATGATTAAAACGACTAGCGAATTTTATTTATATATATAACAAAACAAAAAATAAAAAAAAACAAAAACAAAAATTTTAAAAATATTAAAAAACAAAACATAAATAATAAAAAAATACATGAAATTAAAATCAAAACAAAAATGCAATGCCATTGAGGCAATGCAAAACCACACCATCGCAACAGAGGAGAGAGTGGAGACCAAAACCCCATGACACGAAGGCCCTATCCAACAAAATCAGAAAACGACAAATTTAGAGGAGGCCCTATGTTGGTTGTTCCTCTCTTGCTACCATTCTTGGGCTGACCCAAGTTCACATCTACTATGGTTTCCAACAAAATCCTCTAAAACTATTGGCCCTCCTAGTAAACCAGAAGGCAACATAACACATAGAATGCACTGCGCAGTCTCATCCAAGATAGTTCATATGGGTGGATGAAACGCTCAGGTTCTTGCAGCCTGGGAATGAGTGGGGATCTGGTATTACACTTAGTGATCTTCATTTATTTACTCTAATATTTATCTATACTACACATTTTTTCATTCTTATTCATGCAGGTAAAACAATCAGATCTAGCTACATCCACAAAGATCTGGTTCTTGGGATCTTTTATTATTGTTCTATCATACATATAGCATCGCACACATTACAATCCTTGGCCATTTGGATCAAGATATTTAATGAGGTGGACTAGATCACACTAGGCTCCTCGGATTGTGATATAACCCTCAAGATCTACTTTATTTTCTCTCTCCATCTCAAATACTTACAAAGCAATCTCAAATTTTACAGTCATTCTTACATCCTAGAATTACAATCACACTGAACCCCTATCCAACTCTTTGAACCCCGACCTAGACCTTCTAGGTACCTATATATACTTATTTTTGGCTTATCACTCATTACATCCTCTTACCAAAACCATATACCTAGAATGGTTAGGTATTCTTGCATGCGTGCCTCACATTCTTTCCTCCTCTGCATGCACATTTACCTTACACATGATACTTTTCCTGCCAGTTGTCTTTTCCTTCTTTGTGATTTATTCTCCAAAATTATTCTTTTCCCCAAAATGGGCATGCCCCCAACAAGACCCAAACACTGACATGTGGCTCATCCTGAGCTACCTAGGCATTGCGCGCTCCCTTGACAGTCTCTGCTAGACTGTGAAACTTGTCCGCAAGTTCCCTTCCTCATATTTGTACTTGTGCAACCTTTTCTATGAGCGCCTCTAGATTCTGCGTTGTGATTTCCTCCTTGACCATGTCTATGTATTCCTACTATTTTTGCGCCATTTTATTCTTCTCTTCCTCCAATTGCGCGATGAGTCGCGTGACTTTCTCTTGAAGAGGTTCCATCTGTGGTTGTCTCTCCTTCTTTGGCATCTGCGTTGCTATCAATTCTTCTTGCAGCTTCTTCATGTCTTGTGTCCCCTTGAGGCGCTCAATGATACTCATCGTTCTCTGCCTCTACTTGAGGTCCTGAATATCTATGATTATTTTTCCTTCTTCCTGTTCCCACTGCTGGACCTGTTCGTCTTCCTCCAGCGTTGTTCTGTCAAACAGTCCTAGTACTGTGTTAGCTTGTTTCTCCAACTCTTCTAGTTGGAGTGCAACTTCTTCTTTCCTCTGCTCCCTGACCTCAGGTGGAGTCATTAGAGTCAATTTTTCCTTCAATTCCTCAATATATTTCCTATAGTGGTCGATGGTTTTGGAAACCATATTGAGTTTCTCCTCTGTACTTGAACTCTTGGCCTGCGCACTATTTGGAAGGTGGCTCTAGAATGTTGTCACMCCCTATTTGATTTTATCTACGTGCWCTTTCTCTCCTCTGGTCTTGAAATTCACTTGTTCGATCACAAGCTCCAAGTMTTCCTTTCCATCTTTCATTTCCTGTAGTTCGATGACAATTGTTCTCACGCGTGATTGTACCTCCTTTGCGATCCTAAATTGGAGTCTRTACAGTGCCTTTGTAGGTATTCTTGTGAATACCATTTCGAACCGCACCAACTCGTTCAGTGGCATMTGTGTGCGGTTTCATCTATGTGCAGCATGTCATTTTTTATTCTAAATACTGGACCCACCTGGGGAATTGTGTGAACTATGTATTCCTTCTGTGGCATAGTCCTTGTTGTCACTATTTCTTCTCCCTTGGGGAAGGGTTTTGTTCCCCTTTCATACCTCTGTGCAGTTTTGATTTACTCGAGGACCTGCTTTATTCCAACTAGGTYGTCTTATATCTACCCTCTTTGGTGCTTGGCTTCTTTGAAGTCAGCTATTGCATAGTCTTGCACCTTCTCTGCCACAAGATCAACACCATCCTCTGTGATCGTGTACTCCGGCAGTTGTTTATGCACCTTTTCRTTCTTGCATGATCCTCCTTTCTGTAAGATTGGCCTCTTAGGTGGCCTTGCTTCCTGTGGAGTCTATGTTGAGGGGGTTCCCTACATTTTCGTAGCCACCACTCCTTGTTCCTTTTGTTGTGGGGCAGTGTCTTTCTACACATCTTGTGTATTTTTCTTCGATGCACTCCCCTTGTTTTTCTTTACCATATTTTGGGTGGGTTTCGCTGAATTTTTCAATTTCTTAGGTGCAGTAGTGTCTACTTCTGTGCTCTTTGGCACTTCTTGGGTTAGTACTGGGACCCTTCGGTCATCATGCTAGTCCTGCATGGAAATTTCTATGTCATCCTCGTTGACGCATTACCTTAATTGTAGCCACTCCTTCTCTAGGTCCCTACATGCTTGGATCCACATGTTGTGCCGAATTTCATAGAAGTTGGCTATCTCTTTGTACTGCGCGACCACATTTGGGGTAATTCACCAAGTGTTGGCTATGATTTCCCATATTTCTGCAAAATACCTGAAAAAGGTACATGTGTTTGTGCTTCTGTGCTTGGGGTCCGAGTTTCTACCCAATGACGTGTATCTTGTTGCATGTCACCAACCTATCGGGTCACAGAAATAAGAATATGTCATCTCTCTCCACCCCATCAACGTGATTAGCATGAGTAGCCACGACTAGTGGAACTCTGTGCCAAAGTCCTGTGCGTCTTTTCAGTCCTCAAGGAATAAATTTAGCAGGTAGGGGGGCCAGCTGAGAGAAGTTCCATTTTCACACTTCACTACAGTTGTGATGACCCTGACARGGACTTCCTCCTTGTGACACTTACTTAGCAATTTACAACCCATGAGTTTGGTGGCCATCCATGTCAYAACATTGCTAATCCTTTTAATAATAATCCTGCGCGAGCCCCTCTCTGTCCCATATGTCCTCTTCATTTCTTCATCCAAAGTATTCTCTTTTGTTTTGTTGTCCAGGTATTGCRCGAGGTTTTCACCCATTGTTGACAGTCCTATGATTAATTCTATCAGATCTACGTTTATAGAGACGGGTTGTTCCATCCATGGCAATCCTCTATGGAGGACCATTATCAACTGCTCGATGCAATTGTTCACCTATTTCCCCCTTCCAAAGTGAAGAATATCCAATAGGTTTAGGATCCTTGTGTTTTTTGGCCAGTTGCCCATGGATTTGGTTCTCGAATGGGATCTCCAAAGGGCCCTATCCCTATGATATCTATGTAAACCTACTACACAAATTTAGGTAATTTTCCTGCTTCGACCACATCGTGGTCTGATTATCTTAGCTTCTCCACACAACCTAGAAGTGTTGGTGTGGTTTGCACTCCTTTCAGAATCCGTGGGAGTACAATTGTTGCATCAGGATTCCTGTGCGGAGACAACAATGTAGGTTTTTTTCCCTTCTGTTTTGGTTGTTGACTTGAGTTCCCCACCTCGATCTGTCTTCTTTCTACGTCAGGGTATGCATGACTAGTGATATCTTCTACCTGTTGGGTATATCATGTTGCTGCACGATTTCTGATCTGGTGGTTTTGGGTACTACAACCTCCATCTGTGCAGTAGCTTGGCCATTTTCCTGTTGGGCGCCCTCAACCATCACAGTTTCTAGTGGGTTTCCTGAGTTATGTGTGGTATGTCCCTACACGCTAGTGGCTAGGTCGAATTCCATGGCTGACATAGCTGGACCATGCCTTTCTTCAACCACTGGTGTAGGGTCTATGTGTGCTTCAAAGGGTGAAGTAATTGCATAGATGTTGATGAATTCCTCGAGATGTCTAGTTTCCAACCTGACTTCTACTTCCTCCTGTGGTGGTTGACTACTTTGGGTTTTCCTTCCTGCTTGGCTCGACGCACCAATATTTGGTGGTGCCATAATGGGTACTGGATAGTTTTGGTCGATTAATCCTTGACTGGTTTTCTATGGATTGTTCGTCAACTCCCTTCTGCTCTGTGTGCTCTATTTCTCTGCAACTTCACAAGTTCACAATGATTCTTTTGTTTCCCATGTTTCCCCTTTATATAAGCAAATCATGAAAATTCTCAGAGAAACTTCCCCAGCTTTGATTAATGTAATGGTGCTTTATGTGTACTTTTTCATTGAATTCCATAATTGCTTTGAGTTGTCACCTTTTTCCCATAACCATCATTTTTCAAATTTCTTCTTTTTCTTACCATTGGTCCTTTTTCTAGCACGTTGAGTTTTCCAAGTGCATGGTATGTCATGTATTTTTTGTGGTATGTCATGGAGATTTTATTTTCATTGCATTGAGCCCATTTTTGTTGTGTGAGGCCTTTTGATGTTTGACACGGGAAATTCTACATACAACTTTATTCTCTATATTAACTTCTACTAGAATAGACTATGTACAGGTTTTCCTACTGCGCGGTAACTTTATAAGTACTAGGAGGTTGAATTTCCCTATACAGTTTCAGTTGACTCCCATTGATCATTCCTCTTAGTTCTATGCCACCCAAATATTTCAACTGTAAATATCCCCCATTTGTGACAATATTCACTTCATATGGTCCCAACCAATGCATTCTGAATTTCCTTGGATGCTGAAGAAATTTACTGTCATACACCAAGACTAGGTCACCCTCCTTTAAACTCTTCCTCTTGATATGTCTATCATGCCAAGATTTATCTCTTTCTTTCTGTACTTCTTGGTGAAATCCTACTAGAATACTATCTTCTTCCATTTCCATCAGCTGACTGAGCCTATATTTTACCGCACCTCATTCTATCATGTTGGTGATTGTTGCTACGTACAGACTAGGTACCATAAATTATAATGGAACCACTACTTCTTGTCTATACACCAACATGAATGGTGTCTTTCCTATCAACTTTTTTCATGTATTCCCGTATGCTCACAATATTGTTGGTATCTTCAAGTCCCAACCATCCCTATTAACATTGCAGATCTTTGTCAAGGCATTCTCTAGGATCTTATTAAAGGATTCCACTATTCCATTTGTTTGAGGGTGATATGGTGTACTCTTCTGATGATAGAATTCAAATTCCTCAGTCATAGCCTTGATAGTACTGTTGACAAAGTGAGTACCTTGGCCACTCATCAAAATTCTTGGGCATCCAAATCTAGTGATCACTTGTTCAAATAGGAAATGTGTTGTTGTCTCTATGCTACAATAATTTATTGGCGCTACTTATGTCCATCCTCTTAGATATTCTGTCACAGTAATGATATACCTTGCTCATGACCTTTTTGTTGGTGGGTTAATTGGTCCCACAAAGTCTATTTCCCATTTGTAGAATACTTGCAAGGTTATTTGTGGTCTTAGGGTCATCTCATACCTTCTATTAGGTTTACCAACCCTCTGACATACATCACATTGTTGGCAATAATCTTTAGAATCTCTATGAATGGTATACCACCATAGTCTTGCACGCAATACCTTCTGCATGATAGATTTTACTACATAATGTCCTCCAAATATTCCTTTATGGGCTTCTGCTAAAATCCCAGTCCTTTCATTCTCTAATACACATCTTCTTAAAATATTGTCTGCACCCATTTCCTATAAGCGTCCTATGATCAATTGATAGTCTGCAGCTTTGACAACCAAATTTTTCTTCTACGCATTTTTAAAATCTTGTGGCATAGTCCCTGTACTCAAGTATTCAATGATGTCAACAAAATATTCATCATCTACTTAGACTGAAAATAACATCACATCAGGGAAGTTTTCCTCTAAATTTGTAGGGTCCTCTCCATTGGTGATTCTTGATAGGTGATCAGGTCCTGCATTCAACTTCCTTGGTTTGACTATCACTTCAAAATCAAATTCCTGAGATAATAGTAACCATATACATATCCTCCCCCTCAACATTGGCTTGTTGACTAGGTGTTTGAGGGATGAATGATCTGTAAACATTTTAAAGTGTTTTCCAAGTAAATATTGTCTCAACTTATGAAGTGCATATACCATTTCTAAGCCTTCTCTTTCTTTAGTATTGTAATTTTTCTTTGACTCTGACATCTTTCTTTTTACAAATGCTATAGGATGGTCCATTTCCCCTACTCCTGGCTACTCCAGAATGTCTCCAAGTGCTATGGTTTATGCATCTACATGCACATGAAATCTCTTTTCCCAATCTGGGAATACTAGTATAGGTGTTTGTCGAGCTGCATATATACCATGTAAATCAACATTTAACTGTCAGCCCAGGAAGGTAGACTTAGAGGAACTAGCACAGGAAATGCAGGGCTGAAGAGGGGGTTTAAAGGATGCCAAGCTACTCTCTGAACTGCTAAAAGAAAATCACTAGAAAGAGCTACTGTACCCTACTCTGTTCTGTCAGTACTCGATACTACTCTGTACTAACCGGTATTGTTCTGTATATGCATGTAAAAGATAAACTAAAAACAGTTAAGTTCTTGCTACTTATCACTCCACACAAATCAGCAACCATCCTATGAAACTTTCTATTGTAATCAAATGAAACTTCTCTATCTCATGAGATACCCAAACTAGTTCCTGAAGGTTAAGCAGTCTAAATGTGAAAACTGAAGAAATGAAATCAATGGTTGAAAAGAAAATGTGAAACCCTTGGTTGCAGTGAAATGAAATGCTACTTATATTAAACCACTGAGCAAACTGCTGAAAGATGAAATCAAATATGAAATCTACTGTAAATACAATGTATCAGCTCTGTTTCCAGCGAAGGGGGCCCTTCTTTCTCTGTCAACAGTCTGTTCTCTCAATCAACACATGCTGGCAAATAAATAACTCACAGCTAAAATGGCAAGAACAGAAATCGGATTACTAGAACTCTCACTATTTTATTGAAAGATAAGGACAATACAGTGCTTGGAGACCTTCATTCCTCTCTCTGATCTATGCTACGTCTATTCCCCCATTTCTCCAACATAGAATCTCTCATCTCACATTTTCCAACCCTCTGGCAGTGCATGGCACCTCTTTACATAGCATTCTCTGGTCTTTGGCAATGCGTGGCATCTCTTTGCATAATGTTCCAGACCTCTGGCAATGCGTGTCATCTCTTTACAAACATTTCAGATCTCTGGCAATGCTGCATAACGTTTCCAGTTCTCTCTGGCAATGTTACACCACGTTTCAGATCTCTGGCAATGTTACATAACGTTTCCAACTCTCTCTGGCAATGTTACACCACGT
>JASDQU010207691.1:2311-19544 GCA_032191745.1 Picea mariana | reverse complement strand
ATACGAGCGAGTGATAGCCACGGACGTGAGCGAGCAGCAGATCAGCTACGCTCCCAGGCGCCCCAACATAATGTACGCGGTGACTCCCCGTGCGATGTCATTGGAGGAGTTGGAGAGCACCGTAGGAGAAGAGGGGAGCGTGGATCTCGTCACCGTGGCCCAGGCTCTTCACTGGTTCGATCTTCCGACCTTTTACGGGCACGTGAAGCACGTGCTTCGGAAGCCCGGTGGCATATTCGCAGCCTGGTGCTACAGAGAGCCGGTCGTGAGCCCGAGCGTCGACCGCGTATTTGAGGAGATATACCGCGCGTTAGCCCACTTTAGGGAACCCACGCATCAAATGGTGGAAGAGGAATACGCAACGATCGACTTCCCATTCCGGAGCGTTGTCCAGGAGCTCTCAGAAGAAAAAGAGTCGACAATGGTTCCCATAAAATTCTGGGCGAAAAAGGAAATGGGGTTGCATGGGTACTGACTTACATGAGATCGCGGCAAACTTATCAGAAGGCGAAGGCCACAAGAGTTGAACTGCTGGACGAGCAAACCGTTGCCCGTTTCAAGGATGCCTGGGCTGAAAATGGTGATGATGTGAAGACAGTTAGTTTCCCTGTCTTCCTGAGAATAGGCGCTGTTTAGCTCACTTCAGTTGTATTCCTTTTATTGATTAATTCTTGTTATTATTAGAGAGGCGTACACATATTGAATGCACACATTTAATAGCTTTTTAGTGTTTAATCACTTTTGTATGGATAAGATTAAATATTGATGGAATATTCTTAGTAGTACCAATAAATCAATGGTTGTGATTTCAACTACTAACTTCCTCATTATTATAAAGACATCAGTTTACATGTTTATTTTTTTACTTTTACTTAATCATATTTAAAATTTACTATGGTGGTTAGCTGATTGTCATGTACAAGTGATTAGGGTTTATTTTTTTAGACCAACCTAAACCTTTGGCCACGTTCTGGACACACTACCTCCTTCCAGCCAACTCCTTGAGTCCACCTCTGGCTGTTTCTCTTTCCCAACGATTTAGATTTTGCAAACCGTTCTTTCGGCTTTGACCAGCCACTAATTTGTGACTGTGCTAGTGTTAATCAATGTTATCATCCCTATATTTTTTATCGCTGCGTATATTCATGGAATAGTTTATTTAGTTTTCAATTTGATATAGAATAGAAAATAATCAAATTGGTAGATGTGCCAATTTCCTTTAAGGTTCTTTCAAAAATTTTAATATCTTTTTATATTTTTTAATAAAATATGGAATCAAAATAACTCACAAATTTATTGCATGAAAAAAAAACAATTTTACTATAATTTCATGTCCAACAATATTATATCAAAATAACAATATGTGAAAACTCCATTGCTTTTGGAATTATTGTAACGAATAGTATTTGTTCCATGCATTAACATTCTTTTATAAATTAACATTTTTATATAAGATAATAATATGTGAAATTTTATTGATGGAAGTGTAGTAATTAATGGTGTTTTTTTTTTTTTTTAAATTAATGTAATCCTACAATTAAAAAAATTTGTTGTTATTTAAATGACATTTTTGATACATAAATGTATTTCCAAAACTTAAAACGTAAGCTACAACATGAATTAACTTATTCCCAAAATCTTTTTATATAAGATAATAATATGTGAAATTTTATTGATGGAAGTGTAGTAATTAATGGTGTTTTTCTTTTTTTTTTAATTAGTGTAATCCTACAATTAAAAAAATTTGTTGTTATTTAAATGACATTTTTGATACATAAATGTATTTCCAAAACTTAAAACGTAAGCTACAACATGAATTAACTTATTCCCAAAATCTTCATTAAAATATAAGAAACACGTCCCAATACCATGATTTCCATAACTATCCACGAACCTTAGTACGTTTACATTACATCCACATGTAAATGGCATGAATAAACAATCTCTATTATAAATTATAATATTATCAATTGGTTGTGGCATAAATTTGAGAGTAGAGGTGCATATGATGGAAGGATGGACACATCGATAGCTGAGGACGGTACAAAGAAACTAAGGCTCGTATTATGAAGTAGATGGTTGTAAGAAGTTTTGCTTGTGCAAAGTCTTTTCCACATTAGTGGAAAAATGTGTTTTGAATATCTTAAGAGTATGTGTATTTAGTACAAGTAACCATTTGTAAAGACCTTTGTGAAAGATGTTTGCCAAGCCATTTGTAGAAGTCATTTTTGTAATCATCAATATTATTTTAAGGTTACATGGCTATTTCTATTCATTACTCATATGTAGAAGCTTCATGACATAACATAGTACACAAGTGAGGACATGGAGATGATGTTATATCGATGTATGTATGATATCTGCAAGTTAAAGTATATAATGAAATCTAATAATAATAAATGCAATTGCAATTTGAAATACAAATATACACCAACCATATACAATACATTGTCAATTAAATGCATAATAAAGATATGGATAAACAATATATGCTATATTGTCAAATCCCCTTAGTGTGATTGGATTTCAAGGGTTTCATTTTGTAAGGAGACCAAGGTTCGAAACCCGTGGTAGTTGGGAGGAGGCACCCAAAAAAATCCAGCAATGTTAAGGGTTGGTGTTGTCGAGAACAGGTGTTATCCCCGGGTGGTTTTGATGGCTTAGATGCCCCTGGGTCACAGTTTCTTAGACCACATGCTAGTCTCATAGGTAATAGACACGTCAGCAAACAAAAAAAACAATATATGCTATATTTATTCAATATATCAAGGGCTAAAGATCTCAAGCCTGCTTACGAACTCATAGTTGACTCATGTAGTCACTTCATTTCCCTTTCAATCTATTGTACTTGTATAGAGAACCAAAGTTAGAGGTTCAATAGGAGGCCATCCACCCATCATTGAATCGTTACAATTTGGGTTTCCCAACCATTGAGGTCATTCAATTACCAGAACCCTAGTTGGAGTTTCATTCAACTGGATCTTTTACTAATCCAGATTTATGAGTGGAACAAAATGAAATATAGATCTATAACAATAACACAGATATACAAAGAAAAATGACAGAGATACAATGAAACTAAACTTCTATTCAATAAAAAATCTGTTGAAACTGTAAAATGCAGAATGAAACAATCTTGCTCGAATGGTGGTAGTTGATCTTTAAGAAGAGATGTGGAGGCTACATGCATTTGTTATGAGCACATCACAATGAGTCCTTCAGACCCTTTTAGCATCAAGAAGTAATCAGAAAACCCTAGACATCCAAAAACCTAACCCTAGGAGATGAAGT
Source organism: Picea mariana (assembly GCA_032191745.1). Classification (NCBI taxonomy): domain Eukaryota; kingdom Viridiplantae; phylum Streptophyta; class Pinopsida; order Pinales; family Pinaceae; genus Picea; species Picea mariana. Next base: position 16,253 of record JASDQU010207691.1, on the reverse strand, counting down.
GCCAAAATTCATGTGAGCCCCGATGGGGTAAGTTGGTACATCAAATTCCCGGGGTCGTAACTTTTGCATATGATATTCGTTTTAGGCACACAATATCCCATTGGAAAGGTTTATCCGAGGACTACACATTTTTTTGTAACACTCAAACTTTGTTTACGTTGTGAATGCGACGAGCCCAATAAACATTGTTTAGGGACTCAAAACAGCCTTGCAAGTTTAGGACATGAAAAGCTAGAAAAAAACCACCAAGATTAAAATTTTATGTGAGCTAGCTAGAAGAGGTGGGTGGCCAGTTGGAAGAGGTGGGTGGTCACCAATACCCACCTGGATCAATCCTCCGTCCTTAGGAAGAAATGGTCTCCATTACATTGGGTTCCCCCATCAGATGAGGAAATGTTTGTTGAATTTGGCCCCAGGTGAGCCACTTGCCTTGGTGCAGGAGTTGTCCCTCTTTGACAACACGATAAAGTTAAGGCTTTTTTTGGTGAGTTCCCTTGAGCTGTGTGTCCACGATCTGATCAGTGGATGTTTGTTCCATGTAGTTTGGGTTGACCTTTGTTGGTGTCAATTGTTCTGCTATCTCTGAGGTGTCTAATAATGGTGGAAAATATGGCTAAAGGAGGTCCACATTAAACACTAGGTGCAGGACTAATCCAAGTGGATATCGGTGGCCAGCCACCTTTTCCATCTGGCTCAAAACAATTTTTTGGATATTTTGGCAATTTACTATTTTTAGCAGTTTTTAACTTCCGGGGCCATTTTGAGGGCCTAAATGAAAGTTTTTTGGGATTGAGATTCTTAATGATAGCCGAAGGCTTTGATTGAGCACCCAAAATGAATATCCTCGATGATAACTTTCTAATGAGATATGGTGCCCCCCAAACGAAGATTGTATGCCAAAGTTACGCCCCCGAAAAGTTGATAGACCAAACTACCCAAAATGGGGTCCACAAAACTATTGGCTTTTCATCTTCCAGGGTTAGGGTTTTGGATTTTCTTTATGATAAAAATGCCTTTGGAGCATCATTGTAAAATCATATTCTTGTGAATGGGAGTAGCGGACACATCTCTTATGAGAGATAAGCTTCCACCATTCTAGCGAGTCTTTCACTCTATATTTTTACAATCTTTGTACATTTTCGCTCATTAATAGAAAACTGTGTAATACTATATCTTTGTGTTTATGGTTGCATCTCTGATACATTTATGTTATATTATTGGATATATGAGATATTTGTGTACATTTATTTATTATATCTCCACTCTCATTTTGTGCCGAAAATAATCTGGATCAAGGCCAAGGAAGGGGGGAATGTTCAGCTCAAAATCATTTTCACTCACAACCTTGGTGATGGTGTAAGGTCCATAGAGGAGTGGATGGAACTTCCGATGGGGTCCTGTAAAACTTTATTTTTTCAAGTGCAACCAAAATTTATCTCGAACCTGAAACTTGTGTGGCACTTAGTGTTGATCATGGCACTACCTGTACATGGCATTGGACTTCTGCAAAATATCCTAAACTTGTTGACGGATGTGTTGGATTTGTTCAATGAACCTGATTTATTTGTCGGATTTGGTTTGATCATGGGACGATTCTTCCTAGGTGGACACAAGGGGTAGTGAAACATCCATGGGACCCAATGGTTGAAATCCCAACTCCACCTAAAAGGAGTTGTGGTCAGTTAAGCTATGTATGGCTATGTTGTAATTTTGTTTAACATAGGGAAGAATATCATCCCATGTGCGTGGATGCTTGGAATTGTACATGTGCAAGATATGCATGATCATCATGTTGAAAAACTTAGTTTGACCATCTGTTTGGGGGTGGAAGGACATGGATTTGGTGAGCTTGGTGTCTAGTCGTGACTAGAGGATTGACTAGATTGTGTTGAGGAACCAATTGTCACTATCTGAGATGATGGTATGTGGTATCCAAAAATGTACCCACACTCATTCAAATAAGATATTTGTAATGGCCTCCACTGTGATTTTCTTCTTGTAGGCAACTAGAATCACCATCTTGGAAAATCGATCAACAACCATGAAAACACATTCACTTCCTTCCTTGGTTGAAGGAAGACTCGATCTGTAGTCCACCGATATGGATTTCCAAGGCTTGTCGAGAGTAGGAAGAGGGGTGTACATTCCTTGTTTCTTTATGGTCGATTTGACAATGTCGCAGATCGTGCAGGACCTGATTACTTGCTGACATCCTGTTGAAGTTTCAGCCAATAGAAATGTTGTTGCAACATTTCCACTATATTTTCTACACCAAAGTGTCTTGCCACCCAACTATAATGAGATTCCCAAATAAGCTTCACTCGCTCACTTGATGGGATGTAGAGATGGCCCATATGACACAACAACCTATCCTAAAGATGGGAATCAGTGGCAGTTGTGTTTGTGCCCGGCATATGGTAGGTAGTGGTGAAGTCGGGATCTCTCTCGTATAGTTGGGGCCACCTAGAGGTCTCATGTCCACAAGAGTGTAAAACCGTGGTTATTGCTACCACTAGAGGTTGACTGAGGCAATCAGTGATGCGGTTGGTGCTCCTTTTCTTATACTCGATGTTGAGATGAAATTGTTGCAAGTATGTGGATCAATTCTGATGGAGGTCACTCTTCAATATTCCTCGTGTCTTCATGAACTACAGAGGCTTATGATAATTGTGGATGAATGTCTCCTTACCGAGAATGTAATACCTCCATTGGAAGCAGGCTTGTACAATGGAGTACATTTCATTGTTGTAAGTTGGGTACTTACAGATGGTATATGATAGCATCTCACTATGATAGACCACGGGATGTCGATGTTGAGTGAGAAATGTGCTCACAACATAGTCTAAAGCATCTATCTCGATATCAAAAGGTTTTTTCAGGTTGGGTAATGAGAGCAATGGGGCTAATCACAAGCGTTGCTTCAAATCATAAAACACTTTTTGTTGCAACTAGCCCCACATGAATTTTTCCTTTCCACCACCACAGGTCACTTGGCTAAGGGCCCATGCAATGCGGGAGAATCCCAACAAGAACCTGTAATAGAAATTGGTAAGGACTAAGAAGCTCTGAATTTTAGTGAGTGTGGTCAGGGATGGCCAGTCACGGATGACCTGGATCTTGGCTAGATCGACATGTACCCCATGCTCATCAACAATGTATCCTAGGTACTAGACCTCGCTCATGTTGAAGGAGAATTTTTCCAAATTTTCATATAGATTGTGTTGTCGTAGAGTGTGCAGAACCTGTTGAACATCATGCAAGTGTTCCACTCAATTCTTGTTGAATATGAGGATGTCATCCAAATACACCACCACAAAAGAATTGGTGAATGACCGCAAGATACCATCCATCATCCTCATAAAATTTACTTAGGCATTTGTCAAGCCAAAGGGCATGACCAACCATTGGAAAAGACCTTCTTTGGACTTGAAGGAAGTCTTCCATACATCGGTCAACTCTATTGGGACCTGGTGGTAACCGAACTTTAGATCAATATTACTGAAGTATTTTTCCCTCTTGAGTTGGTCAAGAAGATCAACAATTCAGGGAATTGGGTACCAGTTCCTAACTATGATTTTAGTTAGAGCCTGATAATCAATGCAGATTTGCCAGGTCTCGTCTTTCTTCTGCACAAGAATGATTGATCTTCCACAAAGTGATGAGCTTGTTCGGATGTGCCCCTTTTAGAGAAACTCTTGGATATGGCACTTGATTTCCTCATTTTCTGATAGAGAGCAGTGATAGACTGACCCAGTGGGTAGCGGTTCGCAAGGTGTTAGATCAATTGAGTGCTTGACCTGACAGTGTAGACATACCCTAGTGGTTGAGGAGAAGGCATATTTGTATTCTTCCATGACCTTATCCACTTGCTCCTGCTGCGTGGAGATATTTTTCGTGGAGGCCATGGATGTGGCTACAACCTTCCACTCACTTTGAGCTTGAATCATGAAGATGAAAAACTTCCCGTTCTAAGAGATGACCTTCCTTCATTGCTTGGCATAGATCAAGGAAATGGAAGTAGGTGGGACTACCTCGAGTATAATGTACAATTTCCTATCCAAAGTAATAATAATACTATGAGACCTAGACTCGTATACAACATGTTGTTTCCATAAACAAGGTTGGCCCAAAATAACATCACAAACTTCAAGGGGGGGAATATAAAACAATACATAATCTTTGAAGGGTTTGATGTTGTAGGGAAGGAAACATTGTTGGATGATGCGAAGATCACTTCCTTGGTAGAGCCATCCGATGGTGTACGAGTGTGGGTGTGGTGTTGTCAACAGAGCCAACCACTTGATGACCTTATTTGAGATGAGGCTATTCTGGCTACCACCATCAATGATGAAATGCAGTGGAGTACCCTTCACCCACATCTATGAATGAAAGAGGTGCTCACATTCCTCTGGTTCATCAGGTTAACTGGACTGGACCTTGGTGGAAAAAATGGTGGCACTGGGTTCTACATCAATGACCTGTCTCCCTTTTTCTGGTTCCGACTCAGAGTTGGAGCCCACATTTGATTTAGAGGATTTCACCTCGGCCACCAATGACTACTTTGAGTGGAATTCAACAGTGTTATGCGAGGAGCTCTTATGGAACTCACACCACTTCTCAATGTCTTTCTTTGTCTTCCCATTGTCCTTCTTTGTTTACGGTTTAGACTAGTTTTACTGAGGCTCTCCATTCTTTCTCTACCCTTTGTTCTATGGTTTGGGGCCACCTTTGCCTTGATTATTTTCTGAGGGTTTCGTAGACCCAAACTGTCACATCTTTTGTTTAATCTTATGCTCAATTTTGATAGCATATCGATAGGAAGTTCCCAAGGATGAGATGTCCATAAAATCCATTTCTATCTGGATGTATCTATGCAGACTATCGCGGTACTTGAGAACCAGATTGCGCTAAGAGTCTTTGATACCCATCTTGGTGTGCAAGGTATGGAAGACATTGGTGAACTCTAGCACTGTTTGGTCCCTTTCTTGTCGTAGTGTGGTCCATTTTATATATAATCGTCATAAATTCCAACAGGGTAGTATTGTTCCTTAATAAGATCCTTGAAAGAACCCCAAGTGGGTGAGACTAAAAATAATGTAGATCCCTCTATTTCCTTTTGCTCGCATAAAGTCTCCCACCAATATTTTACATGGGGGATGACCTTAAGGAGAACAAATGTAATCTTTTCTCTATCAAAAAAGTTGTGGATAGAAAAATACCCTTCTAGAAGTTTTAACCATTTGTCTACAACATCTGCATCCATTTTACCTTCAAATATAGGAATATCAAAATTGATCTATACCTTGAAGGGGGAGATGCCTCCACTCAAGGAAGATGTGTCGCCTGTTGGTAGTCATCGAAGGATTTGCGAAAAATTATCCATTATCTCATTCCTTTGTCACGCGAGGTCTCCCTCGAGAAATAGTTTAAATGGATCTCTTACCCCATCATCTCTCTTTTCTTCCCCCATGGGTGTCTGTCGAATTCGGTGAGGCCGATCTTCCAAGGCTCAACTGGTTCAAGTCCCAGCTGCTTATACCCTAACCTTGTTGGGGACATGCAAAAAGAAAAAAATGAAGAGAAGGTGAGTCTAATACCACTAATCCAGATTTATGAGAGGAATGAAATGAAATACATATCTATAACATTAACACAAATATACATAGAGAAATAACATAGATACAGTGAAACTTAACTTCTATTCAATAAAGAAATATGTTGAAATTGTGAAATGTAGAATGAAACAATCTTGCTTGAATGGTGGTAGCTAATCTCTGAGAAGAGATGTGGTAGCTATGCACATTCGTTCTGAGCACCTTACAATGAGGCTTCCAATATTTTTTATCATCAAGAAGTAATCAAAAAAACCTAGAGATCCAAAAACCTAATCCTAGGAGATAAAGTGCCAAAAGTCATGTGGGCCCCAATGGGGTAAGTTGGTACATCAACTTCCCCAGGCCATAACTTTTGCATACGATATTTGTTTTAGTCGCACGATATCCCATTGGAAAGGTATATCCGAGGACTACACATTATCCTATCACATATTGAATTTAGCTGTAATGTGATTGTGGCGAGCCCAAAAAATGTTGTTTAGGGCCTCAAAATGGCGTTGCAAGTTTAGGACCCGAAAAGTTAGAAAAGTATTGTCAAGATGAAAACTGTATGTGAGCCAGGTTGAAGAGGTTGGTGGCCAGCTAGAAGAGGTGGGTGGCCATCAATATCCACCTAGATCATTTACATCATGTTAGTATATCATTGACATAGTGGAAGGACAAATCTCAATGGTAATCTTGCTTTGTATTAACTCAAGTGTAATACCCCTAGGTCAAACCCCAATTGTAATGTACATATAAGCTGGTGAGATAGGATAATTTGGGCCAGTGTGCCTATGTATATTTGATTTGAGGCTAGAGTTCTTGTGTGATTAAAGGCTGGATATCCCAAATGCTAAAATACCAATGATCCTTTCATTGTAAATTGTAATCATAGACGATGATATTAATAAAATGCATAACTATTTCATACCACCCAAACAAAATATTATGGGGGGATAAAATCCACTAGAAGGGAAAGGGGGATAAAGGTACAAGAATAGGGGCTAAGCCAAGGGGGGCTTAAGACAAGGCAATATTTTAATAATATTTCCTAAATTCTAATTTATGGGATATATATTTATCCTAAGTTCCTAAAGGTTGGGAACGAGTCACCAAGTGGAGTCAATGCTAGTTCATAAGGTGACAAGTGTCAATTTAAAGGCATGCAAATATGTTGGGGGGAAAATGTGTGTTTCCCATGATTATTTCCATTCTTACCATGATCTACTCACTCTGGTCATATGTACCTTGCTGCCATCACTATACTAGTACTTGGAAATCTTTGGAGTGGTTGTTAACCAATAACCATGGTATATTGAGCTAAAGAGGTGGTTTGTTAGGCCCGTGTGTTGTGGAAGAGATGAGTTGTCAGGCCCGTGTGATGTTGAAGAAGAAGGTTTCTAGGCATGTGAGCATTCTCTTTAGGTGAGATAATTGTTGGGATTTTTTTTTCTAAGGTTCCAAGCTATAGCTATAGGGCCCTGAGACTTCCTGTCTGGCCTATTGTTGAAGCCCCAGAATGGAAGTGGGCTAGACAAAGGACTATTAAGCATATTAAGGTCACACTTCTTGGGGTGGGATAAACATGTGGGGAATGAGAGGTTGTAGGATGTTTTATAGAGTTGGCAACTAAGTTTGTGTATTTTTGTTGTTTACAGACCTTAGCTTGGCTTAGGATTCCTTTTCCTTGGTGGAGTTTTAGCCCCAGCTCGAGGGTGACCAAATGTTGAATGTTTATGAGAAACAAAGTCGAAGGATGGGAGGAATGTCTAAGATCTGCAAACAATCGATGATTATTTACAAAAGCTAAATGTGTTCTTGTGTATTTTATTTAATTACTATGTGAATAATTGTGTATTTTATTTAATTACTATGTTAATAATTGTGTATTTTTGTTATGGGTTTTTCCTATATTATTATGCTTGTATATATTTTTTCTAGTCTACATTGTTTTTTCATATGCAGAGCAATTTATTTAAATTAATGGTGTCATAGTTGGAAATTTCGTGTGGCATTTCCCAACTCAAGGCTAGGGATGCTACAATGTGGTATCAAAGAAAAATTTTGTTGAGTGGTTGGTAATGGGGATGTTACAATGTGGTATCAAAGCCACAGGTTCAACAATGAGCCTGTAAGGGCCATAGAAAGAGAGTTGAAGTTGAGTTTGCAGAGTCTGCATGCAAACTATTCGATAGAATGTTTGAAAGGGATGTTTGCAATATGTTTGTCAAAATTACTACAGTGAAATTGGGAAAATTTCACGAGTAATTGCGGAAAATTAACCCAGGGATTAAAAATCCCCAATTTTAAATTGGATTTTGGGAATTTTTACAACTATAATTGGCCAAATTGTGTAATTGTAGAGTGGCCATGGAGAATTTAGGAAAAAATCCTGAATTTTTGAGCGAATTTGAGTGAAATTTCTTCCCATAAATTCCCATTAATCATACGTGGAGGTAATCGGTCGGTTATAGGGTCTAATTTGGCTGTAGTAAGCTTGATTCCTGATTTCCATGGCAACTAGGGAAGAAAATAAAAAATTTACGAGTTTCTCGAGAAATTCAAAAATTGGGAAAATTGGGAATTTTTCCATATATGACGTCAATATGAAGTGGTGGTGACATGGAGGTGAAGTGGTAGTGGCATGGTAGAGGTGACATGGATTTCCACGGTGGAAAGTGTACAGTGGTAGTGGGTGGCACAATGGCAGGTGACGTGGGAGCTATGTGCGTAGGTGTTTTAGTCGATACCATAAACCATTGTCGCATGGGAGCAAAGTGGTTTTGGATTCCAACCGTTATACCTTGCAACATCACTTAGATCATTCCATGTAGCACGAGAAAACCAATTTCATGAACCAAGGGGATGTTAAAATATCAGGCATGTTTGGGGTGTGACATGGATTTTCAACCATTGATGTCGCTTGATCTTAGTCGTCGAATTTTGGGTAACGTGCAAGTTAGTGTGCACCGAGGAAAAAGGTGTGGGATGGGACCCACCCATCCCCATGCCTAATAAATAGGTGTGACATGGAATTTTTATAGTCAAGGTGGGACTCGTGTCCCATCCATGGTCTTAAATGTGCCAACTGGACAGGTGGGTCCATAAAAGTATGAATATTTTATTGAAATTCAAGGCCTGCGTAAAGGGAGAAATAGATAAGAAAGAGAAAGAGGGACAATAATGAAATGCCAGGAAGTCCAATAGGATAACATGGCATCATATCACGATGTGAAGTGGACCCAATATTCCATAACAACATCCATCTTAGAAGAAATTAAATTAAATGATAAAAACATCCATATCAAAAAGCGTGGAGAAGCTAATACTAAGGGCTGCATCATGGAATTATAATCTTTCAAAGAAAAATTTATTTTGATGCCATTTTTTATGAATTTCAAGAGCAGGAAAATATAGATGACCAAATTTTGGTCAAAAAGACCCTAGGTTGGGCACTCACTTTGTTATGTTCTTTTCCCAGGCTACGATGGATATCATTTGATTATGTAGAAGATTCCAATATAACCATCATACTGGTAATCTTACTAATGTATATGTTGTCACATAGATCCACTTTGTATTGGTCCATGGATATGTTTTTGTCATATCATAGCTTCATTGTGTATTCTTTTGTGGCTACGATAAGATCATTTCATGGAGGTATGGATCCACATTGTATCTTTGGTGGACATATCCTTAGTCAGTACTTTCATGGTTCCGTAGTGTATTGGTCAACATCCATGCTTTGAGTCAGTTTATTCCGAGCATAGGTATGTCTTCTTCAGGGATGATACATATATATTATTTGATGTTTATTTGTAGCTTCTGCTAGGATATCCTACTCCAGTTCCCTTGCATTAATATTTTTGTAAGTTATTTGAGCCATCAGTTTCTCCTCAGACCTCACACTTTAGAGAGAATCTATTACACACCTATATGTCACACCACTTAATGTCACACTTAAGTGTCATAAGTGTCATATGAACTTTACTAAGTGTCACATGCACTTTATCAAGTGTCGTATGCACCTTACTAAGTGTCACATGCACTTTATCAAGTGTCATATGCACCTTAACAAGTGTCACATTCACTTTATCAAGTGTCGTATGCACCTTACTAAGTGCCGCATGCACTTTATTAACCATTGTGACTTCGACACAATGGAAGAACATTTTTCATAATCTCTAAGTCATTGTGGAGGAGAAACCCATCATAAGAAGGTCAAAACATTGCCTTTTACCTTGATATTTTGACCATTCTATAAGGTCAATTCTCCCCTTCCAATGTATAGGGAGCATTGAACTCTTGTCAATGCTACCCTACCATGTATAGGGATGAATTCTATTGTTTGTGCTCAGTGTTATGGGAGTGTTGAAGTGGTTAGAGGGATTTATGGCTAGCCCACCTTATTCTAAGGGTTAGTTATGAGAATATGAAGTCAAGGATTTGAGTCATATCTCATGGATCCATCTTAAGTAAACTCAATATCCATGAGATAAGCTAAATCACAACTTATGGAGAAAAATCCTCAACCATTTCCTAAAACATTTCATGATGGTTAAGCCTCCAAACTCCTATATAATGAGTGCATTCCAATGTGAAAAGGGAGGAGAATCCATGAGAGCATCATAATTATGATCTTGAGACATTTAGGAGAGAGTTGGATAGGAGAGCTTGGAGGAGTTACTGAAACATCAACATTGGATTGTAAGTGCTTCACTATGGATCTATTTTAATACATAACTTGGTATATTCCCTTCATGTTTTGTGTCACTTGTTACATCCACGTCTATTGTTGTTAAGGTCATCATAGATATATTTATTTTCACTTAACAATATAGAGTAGAATAAATGAGATTCCTCTTTGTTCATTGCAGGTCTTATCTTGCACCTATGAGCTTGGTCAACAAGGTCAAAGCTAGAGCAATGAGGAAAACCATTGTAAAAAGGTATGTCATCCATTTCTTTCCTCTTACTCTTATTGTTGAAGTAGTTTTAAAGGGAAATTATTTACCATTTGTTTTATTTTCTCTTTGGATCAAATAAGGGCTCTTGATAAAAATGGGGGTTTCACCTGTTCACGGGGGGGAATTTACCATAATAATGTTTCTCTACTGCTAATGATGATGTGAAGTATAGTGAATAAGATGAGCTATGTGGGTTGTGCTATCCATCCATCTGTTGACACTCCATGTATGCTACCTATGGGCCTCGAGACATCATATCCTTAATTACCCTTAGGATGGGGGGGGTAACAAATATCACACGAAAAAATTGTTTGTTCATACAAACATCTCATCTCACTAAATTAAATGTCAAAACCCTTTGAAAGTATTCTATTAGAAGAGATGGCCCGAGGATAGATATTCAAACACATTTGTGGGCCTTAACTGATAAACTTCTTTGTTCTAACATCAAGTTAATTGTAGCAGTTAAGGGATTAGTGAAATTATTTTGGTACGAGAACACTAGCTCTTCTTCCAACTAGAAGGATGTACTAAAATTGAGAAGGGTATTTAGGGAGCATGAACCCCACATTAAACACTTTCTTGACATGAAATAGAAAAAAATGTATCAGATATTTAAGAATGAACATAATGCATTGAACTTTGGCCAAGGATATTTCGATAAATACAAGCTAATGTAGGTTAGAATAAACACAATGCACAACATAAGTTGTTGTAGATACCACATAGAATTTGACTATTCTTATGACACATATATATAAATTCATCATGTTTTGCATACTAACCTTGTGTAAGAATGCTTAGTGATAATACTATTGAAATGATTTAGAGACTTTGTTCATAACATCATTTGTACAAGGCTAGAGGGGCATATATATTATTAGAACACTTGATCATATTAGACATACCCCAGGTGTAGTTGAATGGAATTATTGAGAAAGTGCATACATCTAAGTGACAAGTATGAATTTGTAAGGAACGAGGTTAACGTGCAGAGCTTCAAATATGTCATGCGGGATGTGAAGGGAAGGCATGAAAGAAAAAAGACATAGCAAGTGATTTATTAGTTCAATAATGTGTACTTAAATGGAATCTTTTCTTTCAAATTATACTTTGAAATTTCATAGGGGATTTAATGTTACAATTAACTTATGTCTTATTTGTTGTTCCACCAAGTACAAGTCTACAACTTCATCAAATATTTGTTTGAAAAGACTAAAAAATATGTTCAACATGTTAACGTGGCTTGATGGCATGACAACAATTTTATAATATGTAGAGATACCTTTCTTGTTAGTATTATACTATCAGTGGTGGATTTTCCTAAGAATTTCACCCTCCAACCACAAAATGAGATTGAAATCCAATATTACCACTTAGAGAAGGTTATCACGAAGGTCCATATTACACACATGCATGGGATAGGTAGAAATGAAGACAAAAGGGTTATATTGAAGGAGTATCACTTCTACATAAGTGACGATAGATGCCATGAATTTGCTCATGTACAATATTTCTTTCAATTGTTATACAATCACTTAGAGGAGAATAATATACATATGGATCAACATTGGATTTCTTCAGATGGTTGTGCATTCTAGTTAAAAAATGATCATGTATTTCAATGTCCATGTCTATTGCACAAAAAATGCAAGGTTCCACATATTTGGAGTTGTTTCAAGACTGGGGATGGGAAAGGGGAGCATGAAGAAGATGGTGTGTCCATGAAAACTACATTATATGATATATTGATAGGCACTTGATCAATTAAAGTATTCTACCCAAAATAATTTATCCTCCTTGCACATTTTTCTTAACAACTCTATATCACCATTAGCTAAAACGTGGTTCAAAAAATATTTATCTAATGCCAAATGAGGTATTTTTATTGATTGAGTCACCTTGGTTGTATGTAACTTAGTTAACTAATGTCTAGACAATTAACATAACATTCGTAAAGTGTCTACACTTACTTTAGAATATACTATACCACATAAAATGTTCACAACTAGTATCCTAAGAGGCTTCTTATTTGTGGTTCTCATATACCCAAAACATGCTCTTAAACTATTTCCCAAGCAAGTCCTAACAAGAGGAATTCTCGTCAACTTGTCAATAATAATTTTTAGTTTTGTGATGAATACATCCTTTGAAAGAGTGAATTTAAATGTTCTGGAGAAATACAATTGATGATAAACCATGGCCTGAGATATGAATAACTAACTAGTATCCTCCTTTATTGAGATAGATTCTCTCTTTTAATCCTGATACAGTTTTGATGCAGAGATGGCCTTTAATAGAGTAAAAAAAGAACATATATATTATGTATGAGGAATTGATATAGGAAAAAGAAATGATTCCAACTCATTGTTACTAATTCTTTGAAGCGAGGGAGGATTTCCATGGGAAAAGAGAGAGATAAAGGTTGACTTGTTATGTTGCAATGGATGCCATGATCAATTTAAAAACAAGGAAATTGTGTTAGAATTTGATAGCTTGGAGGCATTTCTGCATTGGCGGCGCTCAGCATGTGGAAGTGACCGAGCACACTTTCTCCCTAGTGACTTTATAATGAGTTTTTATAAAGTAACTTTAAAAAGTGATTTTATAAAGTTGGGTCTTTTAATTTTTAAATGTAAAAGTGACTTTATGATGTTATGGGTCACTTTAGTGACTTAAGTGACCTCAATGAATGATTAAGTAGTGACTGGTGATCTCATGAGGGAAATGTCTAATCTTGACCTTCAATCTCATTGGAAGACTAAGGGTTAGGGAAGTTACATTTAGAAATTGCTTAAACTAGGAAACTCATAAGGGAGAGAGAGGGTACATGTTTTTAGGAGAGTTTGAGGGAAAGTGAAGTGGCACACATCCCAAGAAGGTTTATTAGATTGGAGGGAAAGAGTTTCAACAGTGGATATTGGCACACATTCATAGGAGAGGGATTGGCATGCACTTCAGGTTGCTTAAGCATTAAAGAGTATTGTACAACAAGGAGGTCGTATAGTATGGATTTTTCGAGGCCATACAACAAGTTTTGTTCATCTTGGAATTTCTAGGTGATTTTATACTATAGATAAATCTGTACAACAAGGTATAGTTATGTACCACTTATGGGAAAAAAAATCGAGGCATTATTTTTGATGTTTGTGACTGTACAGTCCGTACCTTTTGTAAAAAAAATTAGGTTCTGATTTCAAGACTATGTTGTATAGGAAATTATGTGAATTTTTTTCTGAGATAGTGTGAAAGTATAGATTATAAATGTTGAAAGTGTATTCTTGTTGTACTCAAAATTTTCCTAAAGTTGAATAAACAAGCATTCTCATTAAATTTTGTCCTCTTTTCCTTTGTCATTCTTCATGGGATTTTGTCCAT
>JASDQU010207689.1:13074-23084 GCA_032191745.1 Picea mariana | reverse complement strand
AACCACAACAATTATGCCTCAATAATGCTTAAGAATGACAAGAAACAATAGTCGTAGTTTGACAGAATGATAACAGTTGTCAGAAGCAATTATGGTAATGCCTAATCAGCTTCCAAATCTTGCTTTTAGGATGAATTTGTTGTTGTTATAGATGGTTGTAGCAATCTTTTGCAACAACAGCAAATTAGTTAGTGAGTTAGTTGACGAGGTAAAAATATAGCTCCTAATTGTTTAGCATAGTATTACGTTCTTTCATTAATTTGTCAACCCGAGGCTCAATGTATGCTTACGAGGCACTCTGTGCAGTTTACACAGAAAAGAGAACTAGCACAATGTAAACTATGGATACGAAAGAGATAAGTCACAATACTCTGATCTTTCAGTCCTATTGTGGTATTTTTGAAGACTATGTTCTCTAAGATATCATAAACTTAACCTCTGAATGTTCACTTAATCGAGATTCATAAGCACTGTGATTCTGTAGCAACTGTGCATACTTGTCAAAAAAAATATTAAGGTCTACGAAATTCAGAAATCATTATCACTCTAACATAGCAACTTAACGGTCCCCATTCTTAGCTCTGTGAACGATGTCAAAACTATTGTGGTGGTAGGATCTATACATACCCAGATTCAATCATGAAGTGTTAGGATAGGAACAGATCTTATTCTAAATGCTCGCTGAAATATATTAGCTCTAATAGACATTGACTTTCATTACTCAGCAATGTTCAGGGGCCATTATGCAGCACATAACCATTCCTCAACATACCATGAAAAATACATAAACTAACAATCCTACACAAATCTAATCAGCATATATAAATCTAATTAGCAGCAAATAATTATAAACAGAAAGTAAATAGTACAGGATTGTACTTGTGAGTGGGCCCACGCTCACGGTACTTCCGTACTCACACTTCACTAAACTATCAACAAAGAATTATCACGCACAGCAGAAATTGTATATCAGAAATTATGAAATCAGAAATAGCAGTCACCAAGTTCAGTGCTTAATACGTCTCATACAAAAATCGTGTCCTTGCTCAAGCGAGCACACACATATATATACAAAATGCATGGCTAAAAATAAATCTGTACACAGAGCACCAATCCCCTATACTCTAGGAAATTCGTTGAAACAACTAGATACCTAATCCATCCACTAGATGCATTATCCAATTGCTGCTCAATTCTCGGATGCACGATCCAATGGCTGCTTCAATTCTAGGATGTACCTGGTTGACTTTTATACTTGTTCTTTTATTGGATGTCACCATGTGAGATGAGGTAAAGATGTTGAGCATCTTAGTTAATGCTCACGGTTACTCATCTGTGGCCTTATGTTGATTTCCTTTGGCACCCAACTAAATAACATCAACCCTGCTCACGTGCCAGCTGTCCATTCAAGATGCTACCGTGTTGTTGTAGGTGTTGATATGTATATGCAAAATAGAACGTGGATGTTGTGTTGTCATATATCTTCTTAAAATACCCTCTCTCTTGAGAAGTATAATTTATATATGTCCATAAACTGCCTTGAAGATATCTTTAAGATGCCCTACATAAATACATATTTTCGTATCCTTCAAGAGAATGAACCTGGAACCTTGCATCTATGGCCAGAATTAATGTTATTGAAAATCACATACATTTAATAATTCAAAATATCTTCTAAAACTCATTCTAATTCTAATTTATGAACAGAAATCAAGATGATTATGTGGCAATGGTAATACCTGTGAGAAAGGTAGATCTTTATAGAGATAAGTCTGTGGAAAACATAAAAAGAAAAGCAAAATGCATATGTATTTTAGGAGATAGGGAACAAAAAGGATGCCAAAATGGGGGTTCATCATTAGTCTAGCTTAAAGTCGGTAGAAATTAGTAGAAGTGTTAGGGAAGATAGTTCAAGAGTTGTTTGATCAATCAATCACTTGTGAGGAGTGAACTAGTGCCTTTTAGGGTAATGGAGTCTAGGTTAGCAGCAGCAACTCTTAGAGGAAAACAAGAATGATAATAAATAATCTAAAGGAATGGATGAAATGATTGAGGTGTTAGTAACCAAAGGCCTCAATGTCTAAACCCTAGAAGGAATGATTGCTCGAAAATAAGTAACCTTAGGCCCTAGCGATTTCCTTCTTCCTTAGATTAAATTTGAAGTAAAATGTATGAAGCAAATGAAGTAATGCTACTAGAGTGCTACAATGGTAGGGCTCTAGTGTATACTTCAAAAGAAATGTTCTTTAGCAACTTCAAGCAGGTGGAAAATTATAAGGAAAAAGATAGTAACATATGTTTTCCCATAGGGTTTCAAACTAGCAATTTCATAATCTTTTGATATGAACAAGCAAATTCACCATAACCATTCAAAATAAAATGAAGAATTGCAGATTTACTTCATCAAGAATAATCTAGCAACAAACCCTAGTTGAAGACTTTCCACCATCAAAAAATGCCAAAATACACCAAGATTAGCCTCTCCAAAAAGTTGCGCACCACTTAATTTCAGCCAATAACCCTTTAAGAGGGCCGAATTTCAGACCTCACACTTCTGTGAGTGAAAGATCATCATAATAATGAGGTACTTTTACTGTACCTATACAATATCAATGACCTCTAATTAAAATTTAGGTCAAAAAAGGCCGACATGGCCAAATTACATCAAAAATGCAGTTTTTACATAAATTCAAAGAATTAAACACTAAAATGTCCAATAGAGGTGACGTCATGCCCTCCTAGGGTGTCGTTGGGCCTCATAAGTGGGACGTCAGGCTCCATGAGCAAAACGTTAGGCCTTCCAAGGCCTCTGGATGATGCCACATGTGCCACCTAGCACACAATTGCTTCCATCATGTCCATCTGACGTTGGGTGATGTCTAGGGTCACAAGGGTGATGTCATGGGCCTCCCAAGGCTAACGTTCAGGGGGGAGAGCAAGATCCCCCTAGGTCCAGGTCTGCCAAAGTGTCTTTGGTGGAACGTCCTTCTTTTTCTTTGGTGCAAGCCTCTGGTGTCTCTCTGCCCCTGATTGGGGTCACAGCATCCATTTGATGGGCTTTTAGCCCCATGGAGGTCTGAGCTAATCATCTCCCCATGTGTACCTGTCCACCGGGCATGATTGTAACATCCCGCTCTGGCGCACTGAGCGAACCTATTCTTTGAGGACACTTGCTCGCAAGTGATCCGGATAATTATGATATTAAAACATTGTATTTGTGTATGATGCGTCATGGGTAGATGACATGTTGTTTTACTACATTGACATAGACAGGTGCTATTGACTCGGTTTTACTGAGTGTGCAGGGTTTTGGACCTTGAGGATGCAGAGGCATCGATGGAACCCCTTGGACTCCGGATCGAGTCAGGGAGTGTACTATTGGGGTTTGATTGATTTACTATGATATTAGTACATTTGATTTGATGATATGATGTGGACATGTTCTGACATGATTGTTGATGATGCAGATTGACGATAGTTTGCCGACCAAACTCATATATAGAGTAAAGGGGCCACACACAACTACCAGAGAGGTTGAGGGAGAGGTGTGGACAGCAGCCCTGCCACAGCCTACTATCACTCCCGATGTGGCTCGAACTGTAGGTTAACGATTACCTAGTTCGAGAGGACCCACGATGCCGCGAGGGTAGACTGCGACAGTCCCTCGCGATGATTCTAAGGGGTGCGCAATAAGGCGGGGGCCTTATTCCTTAGAAGCCCTTAGTCTCCCACAAGTTCACCTGGCGGAGTGTTGATTCCAGGGGTTATTGATGTCTACCAATCAGTGAAGAGGCGAGTGGCACCCTTGGAGCACGTGGTGCGTCCTGAAGGGCACGTCGCGCAAAAGAAACAAAAGAGGCGAGTGGCACCCTTGGAGCACGTAGTGCGTCCTGAAGGGGCACGTCGCGTTGATGATGTTAAAGGAACGAACCTAGATGGCCCTAAGACAAATATCTCATTAAGAAATTTTAAAACAACCTCCCTAATTAAAATGTCGCCTAGTTCAGAATCTAAGTCCTAAGTCTAAAACTTCGCTAGGGGTAAAATTTTGTCTACCCTTAAGAAAATATCTCTATAAAAATCAAATAATAAAGTTTAAAATAAAAAAAAATAAAAACCACTTAAGTAATAATTGTGGTCTTCATAAACTTTTGGGTAAAATGAAGAGAGTAAGAACTTAAATAAAATCTGTGGATAAAAAGTAAAGAAGAATTTAATTATTTAACTTGTAAAAGTGTAAAAAGATATTAAATTAATAATAAAAGGAAAAGAGGTTAAATTGCCCAACTGTCGTTTTTAGCTCTAATAAAAAGGGGAAAGAGGGAAATTATAAAAATTAGGAAACTAGGGAATGGAGGTAACATAAAAAGGGATAGAGGGGAAATTATGGTAAAAAGCGGGAGGTCAACTTAGTAAAGAATCTGCAATTAAGAACCTTCTAAATTGAACTAATTTGGCAACTTCATTTTAGGGAAAGTCTTTAAAACCTGTAAGGGAATCTAGGGACACCTAGGAGTAAATTTAGGAGTAACTCTAGATGGGTGAGGGAAATAAGACAATTAATAAATTAAAGAAAATAATTATTGGAGGAATGTGGGGGATGGATGACACTTGTACGAAGGAGAAATTTTTAAAAGATTTTTATTAAAACTTAAAATTAAATGAGATTTAGAGAAAGATGGAAGTTCTAAAACTCTATAAAAGAGAGGGAGGAGAAGGAAGAAGGGGATCGGCTGTTAGTGTAACGTTACGCTGCAGGAATTGTGACTTGACTGATTTACTTGTGGGAGTTGGGATTTCCCAGCTCGGAGAGGAGTGGTAGCTCGGCCTTGCGAGGCGAGCTGGGAGCTAGACGTACCATCTGAATAGTGTGTGGCCCCTTTGCGGCTCGGGGAGCTAAGGGGGAAGCAGAGTACCCCTAGCGTTGGCTAGGAGGTACCGATGTAGTCTCATCGGTCGGCGAGCGGGAGCGGCACGGAGCGCGTGGACGACACTCGGAGCAGGCAATCAGGCAACGGTACGCTTTCAATTTTTGCATGATAGAAGGTATTAGGACCCTGGCCCTCCCTTAATGTTATCAGCACTTGTATATTGGCTTTGTGAGACGAAAAATACTTGACTTAAATATGCTTGGGTTCTCGTCGAATTGACTGGTTTTCTTTTCTGTTCATCG
This sequence comes from Picea mariana, assembly GCA_032191745.1. NCBI lineage: Eukaryota > Viridiplantae > Streptophyta > Pinopsida > Pinales > Pinaceae > Picea > Picea mariana. Next base: position 17,911 of record JASDQU010207689.1, on the reverse strand, counting down.
GCGATTTTAATTGTGTGACGGATATAAAAATATTTTCTTCTTAACTCTGTTGTTGCAAGTCGGTATTGGATAAAAAGGATCTTATGACCTCGGTGTTGCCGACCTTCCTTGGTTCTATGCGATCTCCTGCTGTCCTTTATGTTTTTATATCTGCCTATGTTTGTTTCTAGTTAAATTGACTAGTTTTTATCACTCCAGCGTTTGTATTTATATGAAGGATGTACAAATTTTAACCCGACATTTCATAGCCTTGGACAATTACATATGTGTTTCATTTTATGACTGTGTAGACCTCTGCGTTGTTTATGGAGCTCTGCCTTTCACCACTCTGCGATTTCTTTTAAATTTGGTGTACTCCTAGACGGCCTTTGGCTCAAGTTTCTCTCTTAAGGAAGTCGTTCCATCCTTGGATAAATTGCTTTGGCGATTTGCCACCTCAAGACCACAGCCATTTGGCGATCCTTCCATTTCTTCTCCCTCTGTTGACCACATGCTTGGCTCCATACATTTCCATCTGGGCGACTCCAGTCAAGATATACCTCGCAACAAAAGAGTATCAATGTTTTCGGTCATTGCAATCTTGAGGTCGTTGATCATCATTATAAATCCCTTGATTGGATGTGTCGTTTGCCAATCCTATTTTTATCTAAATCTACTATATCCATATTTTTCCCGAGAGCTCTCGAAATGCCACTCGTCTTCGTTTCCTTGTCTCTTTTATCTAAAGACTACGCTGTAGATCAAGTGTTGTTGAGCACGGTCACGGTCCCAGCCCTCCTCATGTGAAAAGACTTCAGTTTCGATTACACTTTGCTCGGATACAGTTGTACAAGGAAGTGTTCTAGTGTCAGCTTCTGAGGTTCGCGGCTCTCCTTCTAAAAAAATGGTTATTCGTTCAAATAGTTCTCTCGCACGGTCCTTGATATCGCTATGGGCGTCATTATTGCTTTCATTTGGCGATCCTTCCATTTCTTCTCCCTTTGTTTGACCACCAAATGAACCCGTTTGGCTTAAAACCTTGACTGCGCGTCCAATCTGTTTGTGCCTTTGAGTTGGGCCTTGTTTTACAAACGCCGAGAGAGGGTTGCGTGCATGGTGGCGTGGCTCTCTCGGTTGCTGTCTTTTTTTTAATTGGCGTTAACCCCGAACTGATACACTTCCTCTCTGTGCGTTGATTGCTTGGCCCTTTTTCCCTACATCCATATCATAGTTGTTACTTGTGCCTGCCATTATCACTCGACCAAATTCTCTTGGTAGGTCCGTATCCCAGACAACACCGTATCTGCCAAACTAACCGGTGCTGAGACTGTGGTCACCGGTTGACAGTTGCCTGGTCAGTCCACCCTTTCAACGTTGTATTATTTCGCTGAAATTCTGACTTTTTGCTATTGAGAATTTATGAGTCTGTTTCAATTTAGTGGATTAGAAATTTATTGATGGAATCAGTGGGTTACATTGCGTTGGTAATAACAGTTAAACCCAGCTAATTGCTTTTTACTGTCTTCATTACCGTTCAATATTTACCTTCCATTACTTTTCACTGACTTCATTGTTGTCATCAACTACTACTGGACCATTAAAGCCAGTACTGTCTTCAATCACTAATTATAGAAGAGCAGTTGATAAATAGAATGTTTTTATTGTCATTAATTTAGTGATAAAAAGGAAGGTTGCAAAATTAGTACATCCAGCTGGAAAAAGGGAATGATTTTATTTATTAATTTCGAGATAACACTGATTGTTACTGGATAGTAAGTCCTTGAAAAAGATTGATTCTATCGAGGTCTTTTAGTTATTAATGGGAAGCGTTACCTTCTTGGAATTTGTATTTAGCTTGTATTTATTCTTTTCTAAGGAAATAGTCAGATTACCAAATTTTTAAATTTAAATTGTGATGAATGTTAAGAACTTCTCAATATCATGACCTCGGTATTGTAATCACCTATATACATATTTAATTATTTTTCTTTTAAAATGTCGGCATTATGTATCTCCCTACATGATTTTATTGATGGATCAATAGTTTCATCTTGATATAAAATAGTTTAGTTACTTTAATGATTTCAACTTGTGCAATAGTTTTGTCTTGATATCAATTAGTTTATTTACCTTAATGTTTTAACTTGTGCAATAGTCCCATGTAATATAAAATAGTTTATTACTTTAATGTTTCTAACTTGCGCCAAGACTACATATCCCTTGACCTCTCAGTATCCCTTAAGCTAGTACCATGATTTTCTTCGAATAATACTATGATTATAATTTACAGGTATTCTTATATATTATTGTGGGATGAGGATTTTAGTTAAGGGTTTTCAAGAGGTGATTAATCTATTTCTTGTTGTAATGTTATATATACATAACTACTTGATTATTAGATCGTGAGTATAAAATAAAATACCTGTAATAATAATAATAACTTAAGGCAAATTGATTCAGATGGTGTTCTGAGGACTTGTATAATTTAAAATTGCGCAATTGAACTTGTTTTAAGACTAAATTAGATTATACCTTGAGGTCATTATGCACTTTAGACTGCGAAGCCTGGCTCGTAATGGAGGTCGGGATAGTCCTTGTTAAATACCTTACATGCTATATTATTTGTCATTGTCTTGGAATTTGATTGAAAATACACCTCCCCTGCAATACTGTAATAGAAGTATTGAGTTAATAATGATGCGCTATCGTAATATGCCTTAATATAGATAACCTGGTTATTTGCTAGATCAATGGTTATATTATTGTCTTGTTAACTGCTTTATTTGCTATATTAGTTTCCAATGTCTTATATTTGATTAAATGTATTACCTTCAATGCAATACTGTAATAGTAGTAACGAGTTAGTAATGACGCACTATCGTAAAATGATTTAATGTAGATAACCATGTTGTTGCAAATCTTGATGGTTATGTTATTGTCTTTAGCTTAGAAGGCTTGGTCTGTTGTGTCGGGCGGGTTGTAGACGCCTCCATGTTCCTCAGAACAGTCGCCAGCCCTGAGACGTTAAATGGTTAAAATCGATGGGAACCTGGGCTTGAGCGTTGCTTATGTGTCTTGGAGGTCCTAACCATTGCAGGGTAGGACGGATGGGTAGTCAGTCTTAGTATGTTGTCGGTTGGTTGTCGTTCCGTACATGCAGATACTTGATGTGCATCTTAGGTCGACATGTTGTGTTCATCGTTGTATGCGTCTTGTTCGTCGTCGGGTGGCAACGCAGAGTCGAATGTGTTTATTATCCTTGTACACGCGCACACACAAAAAAAAAAAAAAAAATTGCACTTGTTGTAAGAGGTTGTCGTCGTAACGAGGAGGTTCGTTACATATGGTATCAGAGCGGGTTCGACCCGCGACTTGGAATCGCTACGGCTTTCGCTAACATGTTGAATTATACTGTTGCTAATAGAGTTGATCGTGTGCATGCAGGTAATCATGGTTACAGGACGTCGCGGAGGCAGACGACGGGGTGCAAGGGGAGGAGGCGCGACGCCTCCAGTAGCATCCACACCTGAGGGGTCTAACCCCCAGGGAGACGAGCAGGTTCTCGAACAGGAGCAGATAGCAGTTGGCGATGTTGTCGGGATGATGAGATCTTTTCAGCGCATGTCCGAGGCACTGATCAGCCGTTTGGACAGAGATGAGGCCAGAGCGCCGGCACCCGCTGAGGTTCCACCGCGCTCTCCGGTCAGTACTGGTAGCATTCACCACGAACTCGAGAAGGTCAAGTTTCCCGAGTTCTTTGGTGCCCCGGACGGTGCAGCCGCCGAGGCATGGTTGGAGAACATGGCGATGTGCTTCGCACTTCGCGATTACACCTCCAACATGAAGGTCCGCATGGCGATTTTTCAATTGAAGGGGAGCGTTCTTCTATGGTGGAAGACGCTCCTACCGCAACTGAACATGGCCGTCAAAGACATGTCATGGGAACTGTTCGAAGAACGGTTCCGAGAGAGGTACCTTTCAGAGGAATTCATTGAGCGTCAGCTCAATGAGTTCAACGCCTTACGACAGGGAGGTCGTACAGTACCCGAGTACGAGGCCCGTTTTATGGAGCTACTCCGGTATGCTCCGCACCTTAACACTGAGAAACTTAAGGTCAACGGGTTCGTATTCGGCCTTAACGGCAGCCTGCATGCAAAGGTTAGGATTTTGATGCCTCAAACCTTGCACGATGTCGTCCAGAAGGCCCTCATAGCTGAGGAGGAGCTTATCAGTGGAGGTCAGACCAGGACTCCAGCGAGACCAACAGGGCAGGCTCCATCTGGAACACCGCAGCACCAAACACCAGCGAGACATACGCCGAGATATCGTGGCTTCCAGAGGGGATCCACTTTCACTACACCCTGGCGACCGCCGCCTCAGCAACGGACACCTTATCGGGGACCACCGCATCAGCAGCAGCGTCGCCCGCAGCAACAGCAGTTTAGGCCTGTTTAGCAGAACAAACCCGGGTTCCAGGCCAGTGGGCCGTCATCTTCTACTTCGGGTAACAGGACTACTGGGCCAAAGAAGGGGTGTTAGACGTGTGGGGAGCCACACTACCCGCACGACTGTCCTGTGGAGAGGACCCGAGCGTCCGGATCAACAGGACCCACTACCGTGGGAGATATGGGCAAGGCCCATCGGATTCATGCAGCGATGAATAATCATCAGGCAGAGCATCAGTCGACTGTGCTCGAGACGACAGGTACTGTCGCTGACCAGACCCTTAGTATTTTGATAGATCCCGATGCTACCGAGAGTTTCATTTCTGGTGCAGCGCTAAAAAGGATTAAGGTAAAGGCAGTCGAACAGGACAAGTTTAGCTTCGTAGAGATGGCTTCGGGAGCCAAACAGAAGG
>JASDQU010207688.1:33196-46370 GCA_032191745.1 Picea mariana | reverse complement strand
ATTTTTTGTTGATTTTATAATTTTTATGACCAAGAAATAAAACAAAAACTAACTAAACTAAACAACTAATATATTAATTCTAACTATACATCTAAACTACAAATATATCTAACTAAAATACTAATATTATACTAACACACTAATGAAAATTAATCTCAAACTGACCTAGAGAAACGCTCCAGATTTATCCTGTGTATGATGATCATCCTAGCTAATCGGAAGGAGGAAACCCGCTCCAAATTATCCAGGAGCTTCTCGTAAACGATAAGCTGCAGTGATCTTAAGGTATGATCACAGGACAAACAAAACATAAAAATAACAACAATCTTATAATTTATAAATCTTCACAGTTAGATAAACCTGCACGCAAAGATCTATACATAATAGTTCAATTGATGAAGAAGAGAAATCTGTCATTCATTAACTGAACAAGGTAATTGTTGTATTTTAGATTAATGAAAGAAATCAGACATGGATCACATTGATTAAATCATATCATTCTGCAAAAGACTATGATAGCTAAAGTAGTCACTAATCAAATGCAAATTGATAAGCATAAACATGAAACAAAAGATTGATATTATGAAAGCGAAAGATGTAGCAAAACATCAACTCCTGTCTCTGTTTGTATTAGAAATCCATAGCCTGGTTCTCCCACAAGTGAGGATGCCCCTTATTACAAAAAATAATAAGTAGTTATAGGTTTTCCATAGGGTAAAACCTCCCTGTGGAAGTTATCAAAACTATTTACATAAATATGGAAAGATATCCCAAGTCTAACTAAACTAGGAACCTACAATAAAACTAAACACACAAATATCCCCTAGATTGTCCAGCATATCCCATGCAATTTGAATTTACCTGAAAAGGGTCAAAAACAGACAAGTTAGAAGGATCCTTTATTAATAAAATAATAAAAATCTAATTCTACAGACTAGCTACAGAATCTTGTGATTCTGTAACTGGTTTAAATAAGACACAGAATCAGCATTAAAATCCTTTGAAAATCTTTTTAAAGAATTAAATTCAATTAACATCCAATAGCTATTTGAAAATGAATCATTGAAATTAAAATGGTTATACCATTCGAAATCAAACAAGATCAAGATCAATCAAATGATCATAGAGATACGCATACTCTGTTTCTTTTGTTACCAAAAAATCGAACGAATAGAATCATAATCAACAGTTGTGAAATCGTTTGATATCAATTTGAAACTGATATAATCAAAACAAATCATAGGCAATTGTTATGCTTCCATATCAATAGGAGATACGATCGAATCCAACAAGATCATTTTCAAATCGTTATAACTGTATTGACATAGCAAACGATTCATGCCATGAGTGGATCGACTCAAGCTGGCACGCAAATCAATTCAAATGAAATCATAACAGGATCAATTAATTGGTAACCGAACTCGTAAGAATTATCCGATCGTTTGTTATTGCAAATTGGGGAAACAAGATCGATTGACTTTGATCAAAATCGTTCCATTCAAACGAATTATAACTGGATTTGATAGAGATAACCTAGGTTGACCATTTCGTTTTACAAATCAAAAGGAGCAGCAATTATAATACAAATCCAACTCATAAAACAATCTTGCCAACTCAGATATGGGATAATCCAATCAGAATAAGAGTGAATCGAACAGTTAAGGTTTTAACATAGTTATTATGAATCAAAACCATTCCACGATTCGGGCGCACTTGCACAGGCTTAAATGAGAGCATTGTTTTCATACGAAACAGAGTAGTTCTTTCCAAATTGAAACCGAACAGAGTTGTATTCATGTTCTTAGAAGATTACATGACACAACATATTACAAGATCGTAACAACCAAACTCATTGAAATCGTTTGCTAATCACAACACATGAACCATAACGAAATCAAATCCAAACATGATCATATTCTAAATTGAGCATGAAAAACTTCCTGTTCAAGACGAATTCAATTGAAATAAAACCATCAGTTTCGTTAACTCAATCAGACAAACGAACAAATCAATATCAAACGAAGACCAATCAAATCCGATAAAAATCTATCAATGACTAAACTAGGAATGATCAACTCATGTATCTAGAACGAAATTCCATTTATTTTTAGCAAAGCGAAAAATATACAGGATGAACACATTATGACAGAGCCATTTAGAAATATAAACAGATCTATTCGAAGACCAAATTTAAAACATTGTATTTATCCGAGGAATTTACAAAAACGAAAACAATATCAAAATTCATACCTGTATGGCGAGCACATGGCTTGATCACGACAATTTGGAGTTGATAACAGTTGTGGCCGATTCAACATTCTTGGAAATGATGGAACCAGGGGTTCTCTGCTCCGTATCAGTTGATTGGAGTTTATCTCTTTGGCTGGTCAATACTACAACTTGACTTTCCAGAGATTGGATTTTCGATTGAAGCACAGGAACGTCTATATAGTATCATTCCAACCATAAATCACATTGGTCACGGGACGACTGTCCGGGTTTCGAAAGAGAAGGTGAGGGTTTGGTTACATTCTTGAGGGTTTTGTTAGGGATTTTAATCCATGGGTAGCTGGGATTGTTTCTTAGGCACAGGGGAAGGTTCGAAATGAAATCATAAGGTGGCTCAGAGGATAGTCCCTTTGAGTAAGGGTACTCACTGGCTAGGAAACGTTCTATGTCAGAGTCTGAATCCTCACTAAGGACAACGGGTTTCTACTCAGTGGTGGGTTTAGGTTTATTCCTAGCCATTCTACAAATAAGTCAGGCATTCCTTTTTCCTTTGGCATTAGCAGTAGGGTTTGCCTTAGCCTTTTTGCTCACAGGTCTCTTTATAGCCTTGGACTTCTCAGTTCCAACGTTTGGTAAGTCAAATAGCAGGGTCGACCGAAGTCTTAGGAGAGGGCAGTAGGATATGGAAGGGCTCGGGTGGCCCGATCTTGGTTTCATTCACCACAGGCTTGTCAACCTGGACAGGGTCTGTGTCATCAAAACCATTTCAAGCGATGAAAGCTCGCTAGCTATCACCGTGGAGACTTAAGTAATGAACAATGAAAATTTTAATTAGTCCATGGTGGAACAGGCTACTGTCAGCCTTCTCCCTTTTAAACCTTTTAGACATTTTATATAGGCTACGCTGAAATTAAAAGGGCATACTCAACGGGTATCCCATAAAAATCATTAACAAACATAGGTGGTAGAGAAACACGAGTCCATATCGACCTTCACAGGTCATGAACTATTTGACTATTATGAAAAGGTCATTCCATCGTGGTTTAAGCATGGATATGGGCACCTCTGTCACAAGAGGTGACCTTTCTGGAGACAAATAGTAGTGGCCATGGAACCTCTTCCACTTTCAAATTTTTGAACCAATGCTGGCCTGTGGCAGGTAACCTTGTAGCAGAACTAATAAACTTCTCATCAATTTCCAACTGTATGTCACCCACCTTGGCTCTACAACCATCAAAAGTTAGGGCGAACTGTTGTGCCACAACTAGATTAAAACCCTCAAATCGTTGTACAAAGCTGAGCCATCCGTTATCCTCCTAGTCTTCCCGGGCATTGTCAAATAATAGCAAGGCTTGGTTGCCGTTTGGCTCGATTCACACGACTGGTGCCATGGAGCCGAGCACATGGTAAGCCCAGGGTTTGGATCATAACACACACAAGAGCAAAGTGCACGAAGGGTTACCCGAGCTAACAGAGGTAAACAGGGATAAGGGATAGGCATAAATGTCATCGTGCGAAGGTGGTGGACCTTATCTCTTCCATGCAAAAATAATTATTGCCAAAGTACAACTGTCAGCTTATAGTTGTTCTACCCATTATAGTATAGTTCAACAGTCATGTCACTTGGGCGACCAATGAATCCAATGGTAAGTGTATAAACCAACGCGCGCAATCAACGTTGTGCCATAGTTTTAAACCATCAACATACAATTTGAAACCAATACCAAATATTTAACCATGCGCCAATGTATCAACTCATATCAATAGTTTAACCAATGTGCCAATGGTTCTTCATATAATCAACATGCCAATAGTTATGAAAATACGAACATAGGTATCATATTAAAAGACGTATATGAAAGATTTAACCATAACACCTATGTATTTTCATGAAACCAAAGGTCAAATAGGTCAACATGTAAATCCAAATGCCAATGCATTACAAACTCCATGAAACCAAGTCACACAATCAATCCAAGAATGTACAATGAGTACAGTTCGAAAGTTTTTCCAGCTTTGTAATGGTAATTGAAATGTAAGTGCAATGGGCATATTGACAAGAAGGATCATGACAGTTCAAAAATGATTTTAATGCGACTTCGAAAGACTAGTTTTCATGCTTACAGTCATGAAAACAAAACGAAGGAAAATGTGCAAATGTCGCAAAAATAAAAGTGTCATTTATTTGAAAATTGCAACGAAAATTTGATGTTTGCAAAACATTGGTGTAGGCAGCTTATAAGACAGTGGAAAAAAGTGGATTGGCTGCCAATAATGGCAACACACTGGTAGAAGCAGTTATCTCTGCCAAAATGAACAAATTCATATTAGGACAACAAATATAATTCCAACTCAAAAATGACAACCAGAAAATTGTATAAACATCATCATTAACCAACTATTCCAGTAGTGTTTTAAAAGATGAAAACAGATAACAATTTTAAGACCAGCGAGTCACGATATTAAAGATAAAATCTCCAATACTGTTGACAGAGCCACTGCTACTAGCAGGCGTCCATAGCGTCGACAGGGTTGCCATTTAACCCACTCTGATGTCTGTATCCTGCCAAGAAGTTCTGGATCAGAATAAAGAACATTTTAAGAGGTTTCTTATTTGCAAATTTTCATATACCCGACATTGCTTCACTGCCAGCAGGCCTGTTCATTACCCTGACAAAGTTGTCTTGGCATCATGCCTGCATTTACCCACTGCCAATAGACCTGTTTAGCATCCCGACGGGTTTACAAGCACTTCCCACAACTCTTTTATGTTTTAATTTTTTAAAGATATATGATCGAGCGAAGTGACGCTGAAAATTATGATAAACATATATTTTTTTTAGACCTCATCAGAATTTTTTAGAACTGTCCTTTACAAAGATCCAGAGATGTTTCATTTACAAAAACAACTTCTTAAGGCAGGGAGACATCTTCTGAGTCATTCCCTTAAGGAATAGGGACAGCGTAAAAATATAATAGATGATCATGACAAGATTTACTCAGAGATCGAAATCAATCAACTTCTTTCAAACAACTGACTTTTTGCCAATCACAGATATGACTTTCAGAAATATACGGTTGATGTTTATACACTTTTCTAAGAAGTTATTTCGATGAAGGAATTTTCTGTTTTCTTTGTCTGAAAAGCTCAGTTTACAGGTATGTGTATTTCAATAGCAAAAACTAGTAAGCATAAGGGAGAAATCAAAACACACTTGTGAAGAAAAAATTGGAAAGCAAAGAAATCCAAATAACAAAAACAAAAAACAAATATGCACAGATGGTGCATCTGAAAACCTCATGCAACAAATCCCTTAGGAAACTGAAAGAAAGTAGGAAAATCTTGAATGATGGAAAAACAGTCATACTCATGGTACCTTGGGTCAGGGTTGATTTAGATTTATTTATCTCTTTACTTTCCATTTAATATTTTCATGACGATACCGCGTTTTTGAAAATAAACGTTCAACTAGAAGTAAAGAGAAAAAGGATCAAGGGGACTTCCCTGACAACAGTCGTATTATGGTTCTCGTGGTGCGCCCACTTGTGTTCATGACTGCATTATTACAAAGAGAAATAGTGAGAAAGAGTACTACAATAAAACCTATTCCTAAACCTACCCTAACTATTAAACAAATCAAAAATACTAAGTGAAGTCATGCTTCCAATGTAGCCATCAAAGTGACTCCAATCCTGCAATGAAAACAAAATCAAGCATTACTAATAAGAATGGTAATATATCAACAAGTGACAGAAACATATCACACTTACCTTCATAATCATCATCTAAAAACAAAGTAAGCATGATCTTACCATTTCCTTGGATATTCTTGTTGTACGAATCCTCCAGCCATTGCGCAATATTGTCGTGATAAGGGTCATAATGGCATGGGTGAGTGTAAGTAGTTTTGAAAAACTTGTAAGGATTATGAGGAAATGGAATAACCATCAACCAAGGCTGAGATGCCCCATCCTCCCGACAATTCTCTAAGTGCTCATTAATTTCTTCACATGGAGGATCTAAAAGAAAAATGTCACGCCTACTTCCAAGATACTTAGGTAGAAACAAAGAAAGCACAACTTTATCTTCATTATGAAATTTTTTTATATAAGAATATTCAAGCCATCCTGAGATCCTATCACAAAAATGAGGACGCAAACCAAGATTTTGATGAAACGAATATATCAATGAGAAATTCATCATAGGAGGATTTGTGACGTTCATCAGATCATTAGTTTGAATGTTTCCTTCGATGAGATTGATCATTTCAAAATGTGAAGCATAAACATTAAGATTCGAGCTAATTAAAGAACAAATATGCAGCTTAGAATTTTTGATTTCCATAAGATGTAATGCATTGTCCTTTTCAACAATAAACTGTGTAAAATTATCTTGCAACATGTCTTCTTCCCATATGAGTGATGAAAGTGAACAAGCATCAAATCCAAGTTTATCAATGTTAGGTTTGGAATTAATTTCACCAAAATTTAGCATATCGAAAGGATATGATTGTGGTGGAAAAGAGTAGAATGTTGTAGGTAAGATGTCAAGTCCACCAGAATCTAGGAATAGATCAGGATATAAAGAATAAAAGGAATGAGAAATAAGAAGATGAAAAGAATCTCTTGAACTGTGATACTCAACAATGGGATTCTCAAGACAATTCTCTTCACTTTCTTTAAAACTCTCACTATGTTTTGGTGATGAATTCCTCAACGTGATATGATCATCTGGATTTGCCTTTTGTGTGATGGATAATTCAAAATTTATGTGACAAGCATCTTGTCTTCTCTGTGAACAAAGTGCATTTTGAGGATGAAGGTTTAAATTTTCTTCTTCTAGTTGTGTATCATCTTCTCTAATCAGTTTCATAGGAGTACTAGAACATTCAAGACGATTTTCGTCGCTTAAGTGTTCTTCAATGACTGATTTTAACTGTTGATTAGAGCATGAGTTACAAGAATGAGGGTATTCACCTCGAGTCAGAAACGAATCATCTTCCATACTAGTCTTAGACTAAAAATACAATGATTCAAAGGAAAAACCAATTTGGTTGTCAATAAGAGCCTGATCAATAGATCCTACCTCCCTGGCTTGTTCAACATTATCGGAAGAATTTTTCTCTTCTTGTGAAGAAGCTTGTTCTTGCAGTTGAGTGATAGGATTTACAATTGGTTCTTCATTCGTGATTGAACATGACTGAATGGAAGGGATGGAAGCATCGTAGAAGAGTTTTAATGCCAATGACATGTCATCGAGATTAAATTTACAGAGGATATGATAGACTCTTGTCAAAAGGTTTTCTGAAGATGGATCGTCGTTGATTAGCGAAGTATGAAATTCTTCACATAATTGATCGAAATCATAAATTTCAAAAGCATCTAAAAACTCATCTACAAATTGAAACCAATCAAAAATGTGACATGCCGGAAAGGATTCAAACCAATGTTTGATTCGACCTCTAAAAGTAAAAGCGAACAGTCTACATAAAACTCCTAAATCTGAGATGTCATGTTTGATGCATTTGCACCAAAACTTGTTCAGGTGGTCTTTAGCAGATATATTGCCTTCACCATCAAAGGTGAGTTTGGACAAGCATGAGACTGTCTCGTTGGGAACATTGGGTAATGAGAAGTTGAAAGCATGTTCCAACACAGTGATTTGGGGAGCCATAGGGAAACTTGAATACATTTAAAAATAAAGACTCCTACAAGGCCATCTTGTTAGTCGGCCCTCCTTCTAGCGCCATTTCTTGACGGGCGAAATCAACCGTCCATCAACTAGAAGAGTGGAACTAGTCCGGGGTTGTCTAATAACCCAAGCCGTTTGGAATGAACCACCCTGACGGGTTTAGCGGCTCCGTTAGCCGATCTAAGTCCTAAGAAAACAAAAAAAAGAAAAACTACTCTAAACTAACAAATCTAACTAAAACTAAATATTAAAACAAACTAATAAACTAATCTAACTAAAAATAACTATTGAAACTAACTACTAAACTAATCTAATTGTTCTATATACAATAAACTAACTAACACTATACTAACTCTAACTAATTAACTATCTAACTACTAACAAAAATAAATCTTATTCACAAAATGTACAATATCTACAATTTACATATTTAGATAAAACCTGAAAAACTCGTTTGCATTCTGTCCTAACATAGAGAAAGAGATATTTTTTGTTGATTTTATAATTTTTATGACCAAGAAATAAAACAAAAACTAACTAAACTGGACAACTAATATATTAATTCTAACTATACATCTAAACTACAAATATATCTAACTAAAATACTAATATTATACTAACACACTAATGAAAATTAATCTCAAACTGACCTGGAGAAACGCTCCAGATTTATCCTATGTATGATGATCATCCTAGCTGATCGGAAGGAGGAAACCCGCTCTGAATTATCTAGGAGCTTCTCGTAAACGATAAGCTGCAGTGCTCTTAAGGTATGATCAGAGGACAAACAAAACATAAAAATAACAACAATCTTATAATTTATAAATCTTCACAGCTAGATAAACCCGCATGCAAAGATCTATACATAATAGTTCAATTGATGAAGAAGAGAAATCTACCATTCATTAACTGAATAAGGTAATTGTTGTATTTTAGATTAATGAAAGAAATCAGACATGGATCACATTGATTAAATCATATCATTCTGCAAAAGACTATGATAGCTAAAGTAGTCACTAATCAAATGCAAATTGATAAGCATAATTATGAAACAAAAGATTGATATTATGAAAGCGAAAGCTGTAGAAAAACATCAACTCCTGTCTCAGTTTGTATTAGAAATCCATAGCCTGGTTCTCCCACAGGTGAGGATGCCCCTTGTTACAAAAAATAATAAGTATTTATAGGTTTTCCATAGGGTAAAACCTCCCTGTGGAAGTTATCAAAACTGTTTACATAAATCTGGGAAGATATCCCAAGTTTAACTAAACTAGGAACCTACAATAAAACTAAACACACAAATATCCCTTAGACTGTCCAACATATCCCATGCAATTTGAATTTACCTGAAAAGGGTCAAAAACAGACAAGTTAGAAGGATCCTTTATTAATAAAATAATAAAAATCTAATTCTACAGACTAGCTACAGAATCTTGCAATTCTATAGCTGGTCTAAATAAGACACAGAATCAGCACTAAAATCCATTGAAAATCTTTTTAAAGAATTAAATTCAATTAACATCCAATAGCTCTTTGAAAACGAATCATTGAAATTAAAATGGTTATACCATTCGAAATCAAACAAGATCAAGATCAATCAAATGATCATAGAGATACGCATACTCTGTTTCTTTTGTTACCACAAAATCGAACGAACAGAATCATAATCAACAGTTGTGAAATCGTTTGATATACATTTGAAACTGATATAATCAAAACAAATCATAGGCAATTGTTATGCTTCCCTATCAACAAGAGATACGATCAAATCCAATAAGATCATTTTCAAATTGTTATAACTGTATTGACATAGCAAACGATTCATGCCACGAGTGGATCGACTCAAGCTGGCGCACAAATCAATTCAAATGAAATCATAACATGATCAATTAATTGGTAAAAAAACTCTTAAGAATTAGCCGATTGTTTGGTATTGCAAATTGAGGAAACAAGATTGATTGACTTTGATCAAAATCGTTCCATTCAAACGAATTATAACTGGATTTGATAGAGATAACCTAGGTTGACCATTTCGTTTTACAAATCAAACAGAGCAGCAATTATAATACGAATCCAACTCATAAAACAATCTTGCCAACTCAGATATGGGATAATCCAATCAGAATAAGAGCGAATCGAACAGTTAAGGTTTTAACATAGTTATTATGAATCAAAACCATTCCATGATTCAGGTGCATTTGCACAGGCTTAAATGAGAGCATTGTTTTCATACGAAACATAGTAGTTCTTTCCAAATTGAAACCGAACAGAGTTGTATTCTTGTTCTTAAAAGATTACATGACACAGCATATTACAAGATCGTAACAACCAAACTCATTGAAATCGTTTGCTAATCACAGCACATGAACCATAACGAAATCAAATCCAAACATGATCGTATTCTAAATTGAGCATGAAAAACTTCTTGTTCAATATGAATTCAATTGAAAGCAAACCATCAGTTTCGTTAACTCAATCAGATAAACGAACAAATCAAATCCAAACGAAGACCAATCAAATCCGATAAAAATCTATCAATGACTAAACTGGGAATGATCAACTCATGTATCTAAAATGAAATTCCATTTATTTTTAGCAAAGCGAAAAATATACAGGATGAACACATTATGACAGAGCCATTTCGAAATATAAACAGAGCTATTCAAAGACCAAATTTAAAACATTGTATTTATCCAAGGAATTTAAAAAAAAGAAAACAATATCAAAATTCATACCTGTATGGCGAGCAGATGGCTTGATCACGACAATTTGGAGTTGATAACGGCTATGGCTGATTCAACATTCTTGAAAATGATGGAACCATTGGTTCTCTACTCCGTATCAGTTGCTTGGATTTTATCTCTTTGGTTGGTCAATACTACAACTTGACTTTCTAGAAATTGGATTTTCGATTGAAGCACAGGAATGTCTATATAGTATCGTTCCAACCATAAATCCCATTGGTCACAGGACGACTTTCCGGGTTTCGAAAGAGCAGGCGAGGGTTTGGTTACATTGTTGAGGGTTTTGTTAGGGAGTTTAATCCCTGGGTAACTGGGATTGTTTCTTAGCCACGGGGGAAGGTTCGAAATGAAATCATAAGGTGGCTTGGAGGATAGGCCCTGTGAGTAAGGGTACTCACTGGCTAGGAAACATTCTATGTCAGAGTCTGAATCCTCACTAAGGACAATGGGTTTCTGCTCAGTGGTGGGTTTAGGTTTATTCCTATCCATTCTCGAAATAAGCCAGGCATTCCTTTTTCCTTTGGCATTAGCAGTAGGGTTTGCCTTACCCTTTTTGCTCACAGGTCTCTTTATAGCCTCGGCCTTCTAAGTTCCAATGTCTGGTAAGTCAATAGCAGGGTCGACCGAAGGCTTAGGAGAGGGTAGTAGGATATGTAAGGGTACGGGTGGCCCCACCTTGGTTTCATTCACCACAAGCTTGTCAACCTGGACAGGGTCTATGTCATCAAAACCATTTCAAGCGATGAAAGCTCGCCAGCTATCACCGTGGAGACTTAAGTAATGAACAATGATAAGTTTAATTAGTCCATGGTGGAACACGCTACTGTCAGCCTTCTCCCTTTTAAACCTTTTAGACATTTTATATAGTCTATGCTGAAAGTAAAAGGGCATACTCAACGGGTATCCCATAAAATTCATTAACAAATGCAAGTGGTAGAGAAACACGAGTCCATATCGACCTTCACAGGTCACGAACTGTTTGACTATTATGAAAAGTTCGTGCCATCATGGTTTAAGCATGGATATGGACAACTCTGTCACAAGAGGTGACCTTTCAGGAGACGAACAGTAGTGGCCATGGAACCTCTTCCACTTTCAAATTTTTGAACCAATGCTGGCCTGTGGCAGGTAACCTTGTAGAAGAAATAATAAACTTCTCATCGATTTCCAACTGTATGTCACCCACCTTGGCTCTACAGCCATCAAAAGTCAGGGCGAACTATTGTGCCACAACTAGATTAAAACCCTCAAATCGTTGTACAAAGGTGAGCCATCCGTTATCCTCCAAGTCTTCCCGGGCATTGTCAAATAATAGCAAGGCTTGGTTGCCATTTGGCTCGATTCGCACGACTGGTGGCATGGAGCTGAGCACATGGTAAGCCCAGGGTTTGGATCATAACACACACAGGAGCAAAGTGCAAGAAGGGTTACCCGAGCTAACAGAGGTAAACGAGGATAAGGGATATACATAAATGTCATCGTACGAAGGTGATGGAGCTTATCTCTGCCATGCAAAAATAATTATTGCCAAAGTACAACCGCGGGCTTATAGTTTTTCTACCCATTATAGTATAGTTCAACAGTCATGTCACTTGGGAGACCAATTAATCCAATGGTAAGTGTATAAACCAACGCGTGCAATCAACGTTGTGCCATAGTTTTAAACCATCAACATAGAATTTGAAACCGATACCAAATGTTTAACCATGCGCCAATGTATCAGCTCATATCAATAGTTTAACCAATATGCCAATGGGTCTTCCTATAATCAACATGCCAATAGTTATGAAAATACGAACATATGTATCATATTAAAAGATATATATGAAAGATTTAACCATAAAAACTATGTATTTTCATGAAACCAAAGGTCAAATAGGTCAAATAACATGTAAATCCAAATGCCAATGCATTACAAACTCCATGAAACCAAGTCACACAATCAATCCAAGAATGTACAATGAGTACAGTTCGAAAGTTTTGCCAGCTGCATAATGGTAAGTGAAATGTAAGCGCAATGGGCATATTGACAAGAAGGATCATGACAGTTCAAAAATTATTTTAATGTGACTTCGAAAGACCAGTTTTCACGCTTACAGTCGTGAAAACAAAACGAAGGCAAATGTGCAAATGTCACAAAAATAAAAGTGTCGTTTATTTGAAAATTGCAACGAAAAAATGATGTTTGCAAAACATTGGTGTAGGCAGCTTATAAGACAGTGGAAAAAAGTGGATTGGCTGCCAACACCATGGTGAATCTTTAGTTGTATGTGAGTTCACTGATTAACTGAACTCTCACTAGTGCATGTTTAGTTACAACTAGCACAATTGATCTTAACTCACTTAACTACACTTATAATTCTGTTACAATTCCAAATCACTCAGTTATGAATGAGATAATAGATTAATATTTATTGTCTAATTTAATTAAGGGAAAAGTAAATTAGACACATGTTTCTTGTTGACTTTTCAACACTCCCTCTCAACAAGAAATGGATTATCCTTCACC
>JASDQU010207688.1:0-21771 GCA_032191745.1 Picea mariana | reverse complement strand
AATTAGAGTTACAAATTAAAATAATGCATGATTTAAAAAAAAAAGATATATAGTATTAAATCAAAAAAATAAAGTAACAATATACCACAAAAATGTGTTAACCCGGGAGCATCATGAATTGTCCATGATAGTATTCCATGGAATTGAAATCGTCTTTGCCCTATTGGTGTAGATATGTCATACATAGTGACGCCAACCCATAACTTCAACAAGTCATCGATGAGAGGCTCAATATATATGTTCATATCTTTAACCTGGTACCTATCTGATTGGTTCAACCTAATGCATGATTAATTATACTTATCTAGATGTCATGATATATAAACGAAATAATTACCATGCACAAAACAAAGAAATGAAATATTTTTTCATGCTTTAAAGAAAATAAAAGATAATTAAATACCTGGAACAATCATTGCCAACATTGTGTGCTCTCTCTTGATCAACATCCAAGGAGGAAGGTTATTGTTTATAACAAAAACATGCCACACTGAGTACGTATATCGAAGCTCTCCAAATGGATTGACACCATCAGCTGCCAACAAAAGTCTAACATTACGAGGTTCTTCTTTAAAAATTGGCAAATTTTCTTCGATGTAGTTCAATGCAGAACCCTCTATGGGCATTCAAAGAACATCGTCTCAACTTCTATTCTTTGCATGGAAATCCATAAACTGTGCTATACTTTGGCACCTAAACAACCGCTGAAAACGTGGAATTATCGGAATATAACGAAGAACTTTGCGAGACACCTTCTTTGATGCTTTATCGGTTCGATATATACTTATTTGACATTGTGGGCATTCATTTTCTAATGCATATTTTCCATAATATATGATATGATCATTAGGACATGCATCAATAGCCTGATAGTCCATTCCAATTTCTTTCATAATCACAAATATTTCTCGATATGTGCGTGGCAAAATATTTGACGTCGATAATAGAACATCACGTAACAATCTACAAAATTCTAAACAATAAGTCAATGTAAACAATATTGATCATCAATATATCATTCAATATACTAATTTACAAATTAGAAAACAATATCAATATAGGAATAAATTGAACCTTTTAAGTATTTGTGAACATGCAAGCTTAAATAATTAACAAATTAAATACCTTAGTATCTGTGTGAGACATGTGTTTGATAAACCATTCAAAACCTTCAGCTTCACCAACAACAATATAGCAAGTAAAAGATTTATTGTTGAGCCTTCATAAAGAGGTTGACATGAATTCTCGAGTAGAGGATGGCCATCATGACGATCATCCTGGTTGTCCTCATCCATTGGAACAAATGTGTCTTGGATCAATCTATGTATCGCATCTTCCTGATTTGAATCACTAACGTTATCTCCATCCATATCATCCTTAATAAATTGATCAATAGCTTCAATATTCTGATCTCGAAGTTCATCTCCATGTAAAGTAGTATTTCTGCTAGTACTTGACAAATAACTCTCTGGAGGTCAACGCTTTGGGGGCATCGTCTATATATTTAAAAACAACATAGAAAAGTTAGTGTGTATAGAAAATATAAAAATCCCGATAAGAAATATTACTAAAATTTATGACATACTTATTATTATAGAGAATACATTAAATATTGAATCCTCTTACCAAGGGACAATATTCATAACCCCCTTCGGCGTGCCCCTTCTCCCTACAATTTTTTTGGGTTGTTGTTATTAAAAGTATTCTATTTTGCAAGCCTCTACAATCATAGCAAGGGAACTAGCATTTTCCATCGCCCCTTGCCTCTAATGCCGCTCTTAACCGAGCAAGCTTCCTGTCATTTTTGTTCATTGTGACAAATCTTTGTCCTAACAAGTAATTGTCTTACCTACACCATACCAAACATTAAGTTGTCAATTTTTTATATTTTGGCTACTCCTTTCAATTGTGATATGTTTATTTACAGTGACCTACATCTTTATAATAAGGTCAACATCTTTATAATAAGGTGATCATATGTGTAGAGGATCAACATTATGACGACATAGATAACATCTTTATAATAAGGTCATATGTGTACAAATGTTTTCTTTATATAATAACGACATATACACCTAACATAAGTTTAGGGTTAGTGTTTATGTATCTTATTAGTCCCTGCTAAAGAAGGGAATATAGCAATCAATTACTATCATTTCACCGATTAGGGTTGAGTTTCAAGAGCAATTCCATATCTTTATCAATGAAAAGAGAGAGAGATTATAGATACAATTGAAGGGGAAAAGGTATGTGGATTCCATAAACCTAGAATATTATGGAATCCACATACCCTTTTACATAGAATATACTAACTATATCCAAAAACCAAAGACATGAAATATGGTACTACACATATTATATAAATATATTATCAAGGAAAAAATAAGCTAAATGCAATTTGGACATTTGAAAAAAAAATTACAAGTTAAATGAGTACATCAATAAAAAATAGCATACTAACCTTGCAAGTTCAAAATCAGAGCTATGTTTATTGAGAATTGGATTTGTTCAACCGGTGGGTGACGGAAAAAATAAACAGCTCAAACAAAAGCCAAGAATAATGTCGCAACTATAGAAATTGTGTCGCAAAGTCTCTTAAAGTCACGTATATATAGATAAAATATTCAACTAGCCGTTAACATCGACCAATGAGATAGGCAAAAATTTTATTGCTATTGCCACAAAATTTTATCGCTATAGCAATGGAAATCTGGACTAGGTTAAATTAAGATTTTCGTCAATATTGCGACGAACTTTCGTGGCAATAGCGACGGAAATCCTGCCCTGTTTAAAAAAAATATGAAACTAGTGGAAGCGTATTAAATTTTCGAGGAATAATCCACCCATATGTAGTAGTGTAATGACCTCAAGTAATATCTATAGGATGGAACTTCTCCCAAACACCTCAATGATAACTATAAAATCACTTAGAAAACTAAAATCTGCACAATACCGGTTAGTCCATGGTTTCCTTTCCAAAAGGAACTATGACAAAGTTCTCCTTAGATTCCTACAAAAAGAAGATGCAGACAAAGTCCTCAAGGAACTTCATGAAGGACCAACCAGATGAAATTTCTCATGAGAAAATACAACTCACAAGATCCTGAGGGTTGGATACTATTGGCTTATGATGTTTAGATATGATCATGCTTACTCTTGTAGCTATGCAATTTTCCAAAAATCAACTAGAAGAGAAATAAGTTTTATTGTTCCACTCCAACCTATTATTATTAAAGAACCATTTGAAAAATGGGGTCTAGAAATCATTGGTGAGATCAAATCGCATTCATTCATAAAACAGAGGTATATTCGCACAACTACTGATTATTTCATGTGCTGGATGGAAGTCATACCTCCAAGGTAAATTAAGAAGTGGTGATTAATTTTTTGGAACAATATATTATTACTAGGTTTGGAGTGCCTACTACCCTTATGTTTGATAATTCTACTTATTTATCATCATTGAAACTAACTGAGTGTTTTTTAGAAAAAGGAATTATTATAAAATAAGTAGATAACTATTAGCCCCAAAGAAATGGGCTAGATGAATCTACCAATAAGGACATAATCTGTATCCTAAACATAACTATAGTATATGAACAAAGAAATTGACATACCTCTCTACCCAATGCTCTCTGGGTAGATAGGGTCACTTCAAAATAATCTATAGGGACCTCCCCATAATTTCTCATTTACATGAAGGAATTCATTCTCCCGTCGAACATATTTTTCCTTCCCTACAACTCACTCAACAGTCAAACGAGAGGGACTGTTTGGTCATCCAAAAATGAATAAACACCTTAGTAAAATCGGAACAAGACCGATCTAGATCCAAAAAAAACTTCAAGCTCACTAGTAGATGATAAAATTATGGTTAGGTAAGAAATATGTTGGTGAAAAGGACTCTTAGATTGGTGACCTTGTTCTCAAATGGGACAAGACACACGAGGACAAAGGGAAACACTCTAAATTTTGGCACCTCTAGCTGGGTCCTTTCACAATTAAGGGGAAGAATGGATTAGGGACCTACATATTGTAAAAACTTGAAGGGGATGTGGATCTCCTCCCCATTGATGAATAGGTTCTCAATAACTACATCAACTATCCTTTTAAGGTAGCTCAATTGTACATATATAGAGGCATCGATCCTCCCATCTTTTTTTATTTTTTAGTTTTCTTTTATTTTCTTGTTTTTGTGGGTTTACTTCTCCCTTCTGATTTTCATTTTCATTGTTTTGATTTTTCTTGTTAGATTTCCCTTTCTTTCTCTCTCTCTCAATATTGTTTCATGATATTTCCTAGAGCATTTGGTTGTGAATCTGGATATTAGTCATGAATATGGCACATTCATACCAAAAGCCTGAAAATATGCATTTTTCCTCTAGAAATAGCTTTATTTGTTCTTCAGGTCATTATTGTGCATGACTCCAGGTCATATTCAATAGAGGAACAAAATTCAGTAACAGATGAGTCTTACATTCTTAAAGTTTTACGAGAGTGAGATAATGATCACACCCAAGAGCAGGCTCTGTGCTTGTGTGAAATTAATAGACTAAGGCCAGCTATTGATAGGAACCTATATTACTCAAGGAATATGCTCAGGGAGTGTTGGTCCCCGGTTTTGACCATGCTCTTTGCCTATACTATATACCACAGACCTCCAATTATATGCCAGTACCACTCTTTTGACCTCATTTTGACATGATCAACACCTCTTTACCATTCAAAAAGGTCACCTAAGGTATCTTTGCATTTCAAACTATTTTTTATGCACTTTAATGCTCTAAATTGATAATGGACTAATATCACTTGGGTTATGTACCATTGCTAATCTTGGAACAGGATGCCGGTACCAGGTACCAACTCGCACCATGGAGGTACCAGTGGAGCCGTTCGAGAGATGTGCATTATGGTGTGCGTTATGGTTCGAATGAAGGACAGAGAGGTTCACAGGCCAGCTGGAGTCATCGCCATAGAGCACTCGAGAGCATAATGATAAACCTGGATCGACTACTCTTCACCATTCACACTTTGTGACACTACGTGTCACGAAGATGTGATATACCTTTTAACTGATTCCACGATTATTCTCGGATCAGGGATCCATTTGTTTTAGGCATCTTTGTTATTTGACTGTTATGAACATTGAGACTTCTATTAAAACCCGGGATCACTGCTGAGAACGGGTTACGACTGTTACTACTACTACTGTTGTTACTATTACTGTTTCCGTTTGGATTATACTATGAACTTATGTCTTGAATACAAACTGTTGTTGATATATTTTGACTTTCATATGATCTGAATACTGTTTTGATGAGTTAATGAAGCGTGGAGTTACATTGTATTTGCATCATATGATCTAGTCGTCTCTGGTCGTTTTTCACAGCGTTGTGCTGTTTGGTTGGGCCCGCCAAACTGGTGCAAGCCGCTATTTCATTTGCAATAGATTTAGTTCGTGCTGTTATAGTTTTAGTTCATTTTGATATTTTATAGCTCGCATCTGAGGTAGCTTAGCATTCACAGATTTCGTTTCGGTTTATCATAGTTTCAATTCATCACAGTGTGTGAATGTTTGCTTACATGACACTTTAAAAGTTTCAGGACTGTGTTTGTTTGTTCCTCAATTGAATCATTACAGCGCACTATTATCTTTGACATTGCTGAATATTGAACACAGGACTGATGCCTGTAGGGTTAGCATATGCATATGGTTGTTTGGTTTTCACTTTCACTTCGAACATAACTCAGAATTAGCATGCACTTTGCTTTATTAGACAGTAGTTGCTTTGCGTGCTTAGAACAATTAGGTTACAGTTAGAACAAAAGGAGCTCCTGGTACCAGTTAGTGGCATAATACTCTGTTTTCTTGCAGATAGAATAGACTGATTTTTGCTGCTTAGAATGAATGCATTTTTGACAATACTCTGTGTGTCATGACTTAAACGAAAATGATGATGGTACATGATTGAACATAGAGGTATAATGATTTCGGAGAACCACACTTTTGAATAGAAATAGCAGTACCAGCATTTGAGCACAAGACTGTCTTTTTCTGTTTATGACTTGGTAGGAAATGCTCAGTTTCGAGTTAGTTATTAGAATTCAAGTTCTCAGAATAGGTGTTTGTTTTATTCTTAGGATAGCATTCAAATAAACACTAGATGCTTGCCTGCACATACTGTGTATCAGCTCGAAGTTTACCAACCCTGGTTTGACAATTTAGTGTATCAGGTCACTTAAAAGCTTCAATTTAGTAGCCTGACAGGGAGATAGATAATATATAATCAAGATGGAAAATATAAATTTCACAGGTTTCATCCAACATGCCTTTAAAGGAAAACTGAAATTCCCTCATCCACCTCTCCTTATAAATAAAGAGAAAATTATTTCATAAAGGTAAAGGATTAGGGAAAGGAATTCCAACTCATGTGGGACATGAAAGTATCTCTGTCAGGGCTATGGAAACTTTCTGGCAACCGAGCAAGGCTTGTGACATTAGGGTGACTCTGTCAGGGCTATGGATGCTCACTGGTAGTGGAGAAACACTATAAAAATGTGAAATTAACTTGTAGTCTTAGCACTCTTGATGCATCATTACCTTGCATGACTTCACCTTCCTCTCGAATATGGTCCATATTTAAAAGGATGTTGTTGTGATGAACCATCTCTAGGCATGGTGATAAGATCTCTCCTGCCTTATTCAAATATATCTCATCATGTTATATACTTTGAAATCTATGGGAACTACTCACTGTCCCTTTGGGTTATGCATGGTAAGTTTTTTTGTTCTTCAATTCTTGTTGTTTAAAATTTTAATGTGTAAATTCATGGCTTCGCCCAATGTGTCTGAAATTGTTGTTCTAGCACCAAAACTTTCCCTTTTCTCATTTCATTTCTCAAGGAGTCAAATTTTCCAAGAAATAGGGCCCCTCCTTTTCATGTCTCAAGATATTTTATCTTGTCATGGAAGCCAAGTTCTTCTCATGATATTTGATTGAGTCTCTTCCAAAATTTTTAATTGAATTTTTTTAACTTTCTTAACTCATTAATTTTGTCTATATCGGCAAGGAAAACGTTTCCTCACCGATACAAACAGTATCGAGGAGTTAATATTTTCCTCAGCAATACAGGAAAGTGTCAAGCACTTAAATTTTTTGGTTCAATCTCCTTGGTGTATCGACGTCGATTAATTTTTGGTCATCTATACACCAACCTTCATGACATTTCTATCACCAAAATGTGATAGCATGAGAAAACATATAAAGATTTTTTGAAAGTATTTTTGTTTCGGATTTGATTAATTCTTGGGAATTGATACACTTCCATTGAACCTTCTATCCTTAATAATACATTAATTACCAACACTCAAACCCTTTTCCCCAATGCATTGGCATGGAAAACTTCATGGGTGTTGGTACACCGACAACCATCACCTCATGGTCGTTGGTTATACCGAAATCCATTCACCTTTTTTCATCGATACACCATGACTTTGTGACCTTTTCTATATTGGTTCTATCACCCAAGAGGAACACAAAGTATATAAACATTGATCCAACCATTCCATTTTATCACTTATCATTGGAGCTCCCAGAGAACAAATTATTTGGAACACAAATCATTCGACAAACACCTAGCCTATTTACATTGTTAAATTCAAGATTATAGGTAGGTGACTTATTGTCATCCATGTGTTAACACATTGTGTTCAGTTTCAATTACATTTCCTACATATAATCAGGTAAGGGTTGTGACCCTAAACGTACCCCATCTCCTCCTCACGCCTTAAATTCTCCCCATGCAGTGCCCTAACCCTATCAACCCCATTTCCAAATACATTACCCCAACCCTTCTCCATGTATGTCTCTTTTTAGTTGGCCACTAATTTGGTTACCCAACTTCCATGGAATCATAGAGGATATAAATCCATAACCTTACCATTCTCTCATCCCCCTTTGATCCACCATGACTCTAGCCTATGATTTTTTCTTTTGCATTCTAACCCAAGAACTGAACCTCTATTAAGTTTAAACATGTGTAGTGAACTCCATGTGACAAGATTATATCCAAGCCCATACTAATTCTCTCGATCAAAACATATGCACAAAAAGGAAACCACCAGTTTCGATACTCATAAACTTTTAAGTGTCGATACATCCTATCCTTGTCGGAAAAGTTTAAAATATTCACCTAAATATGCATTTATCCTCACCAACAAAAATAAAGGACTGATCTTTGATATTCTCTTCCATGTTTCAGCAATGATGAAGTGTTAGGATCCGATATGGTATTCATTGTGTTGGCTTCGATCTTCCTTTTGAGACTAATAAATAGCTAACCACTGATCTTTGAAACTTAACAAAAATTGGCTAAGTATATTTGCAATGTTGGTGGATCATTTCTCCTTAGACACTAATACACCTTTCTATGTTCGAAATGATGATCTTTTTTACGCCAAAATAGGTATGTATCAGAGCCAAAATTAATAACCCTTTTCTTTTTCTAGAAAGGCCTTAAAATCACCCATATTAAAAAATGAGCTAGTCCATCTATTTCTCCATTCTTTGCCTTGTTAAAATAGTAAATATTTGATGCTTCTATCTAATAATTGGTGTTTCATAAGAACTAATGATGAATGTGTTTTTTTTCACATATCATACCATGCCACTCTACAAATGATCATAAAGTAATGGAAAGGCCCCTATTGAAGAGGCTTCTCCAAGTGGAAGTGTTCAGAAGGAAAAAATAGATACCCCAAGATCCATATACAATGACACTAGAGGAGTCATCGACAAAGAAACTTCAGTCAAATGGAGTGAGTTTTACGATATGCTTAACGATTAAGACTTCTCCTAAGGGGCAGAAGATGGCTTGGATCTCAAGAAACTTAAAAGCATTAGAAAATCCAAGCTATACAAGGTGGTAGCACATGTAACGGTATTTCCTTGTGTAGAGGCCATTTATTGGATAATAAGGCATGCGAAATTGGAGACTAGGCATATCCTCAATGCTAGGGAGCACCCGATAGAATATTTCAAAGCTTCAACTATGGATTCCTTCTACCATCTACATAGAGGGGAAAAACCATTGGATATAAAGATTATAAGAGTGTTCCCACTTGAGCTAAAATATATTTTGAAGGCTTTGTACAAACCCATAAAAATATTAAAATCAAGGACCTTAGGGGAACATCCCACCAACTTGCTGAAAACAACTTACCAATATGCAGTGGTGATGTTATGTCGATTATATGGGGAACTCGGGGATTCAAAATTCTTGATAACATGGATTCCTCTTATTTAATACATCACAGATATCTGATCAACCTTCAACTGGGCCAACATTCTATCAGCATCTGTATAAGAAGCTCCCATAGCAGTCAAAGAAACTATGCTTGGGGAATTCTCAAGTTTTCACATGTCCTCTTATCTCTTGGACATGGTATCTATTTGTCACACATATCCAAAAATTGATGGGCCTAGTATCCAAGAAACCCCCCAATCCACATTTACTACAAATTTATATGGGAGCACAAGTATAAGACATACTATCACAAGATTTGTGATCACTTCCTAACACCTCTATACCATCTTATATTCAATTGGCATGCACCATGCATGATGGATAAAGTGAAAGTGATAGTCAAAAGGATAGGAGACTGGTACCTCTTAGAATATGGAACATATTTGAGAATATAAAGAGCCACCAAATCTCCACATTTACTTCCAAGATTCATTCCAAAAAAGATGGCTTTGCAGGAAATTGCTTTTCAAACCATGTTGCACAAAGTTGGTGTAACTCTCTATAGGGAAACGAAGGCTATCGAAACTTATCTACCATTATGGATTGGGTCATACTCCTTCAAGGATGTCAAATAATCCCAAGATGAAGAAGAAATATTGACATCTTTCCACTTCAGAGAGGAAATATTACAGAGGCATGATCCTCTGGACATGGTAAAGAAACACTACATCAACCACAAGAACATATGGGAATACATGAAAAATGTTTGGGAAGAAGAGGAAATTCACCGTCATTCCATAACATATGATGATGTCATATTAAAGTGAGGGGGGAACACATTTGGAAGAGTTTCGTAGGAAAAACAAGTAAATAAAGATAATGAAGAAGGCATGGAAACAATAGCCACAACCTCTGAATTGTTAGCAATGGAAACAACAAAGGAAGAAAGAAAAATAAAATAATTTGAGAAGAAGTGAAAAGAAGAACTTGCAGATGGGGTAGTATCTAAAGCTCATTCAACAACTAAAGTTGAATCATAAGCAAAATAAGATTAAAAAAAAAGAGGGAATTCAAAGAAGAAACATCAAAGTTGATAGAGGAGGAGCAAAGGAAGTAATATGAAGAAGAAATAAATAATGATGCTTCCCCCGTGGATGTCCCAGGATCGCCAATCGAATACTCTCTCTTTAGTGGACACTTTCTATTGGGTGGACATGGACTGGGAATCTTCAAGCCCTACAAGGCTTGCAAGGTGGTGAATATAAACTATAAATGTGTTGAACCTACACAGAATAGATCTAGCTAGAAAATACTACACACATTTTCAAAGAGAAATTGAGAAAGAAGAAGCAAGATAGAAAGAATGGAAGAATTCTCATTAACCGTATTCCACACTCAAAGAGTGAATAATTTACAATATATATANCCAACATTTACAAGAGTAAACTACCACCTAGTGTAGTCTCTCAGGCACGTCAGTGAACTGCCACCTAGTTGAGTTAACTAGTCAACTAGTCTTCAGTTAACTGACTGGACAAAGAATAGTGAGTTGTTGATGATCCCAATGTTGCATGGTGACAAAACCAATGCAACATCTAAACTCAACTCAACTAGTCAAACTGAAGTGTCAACTGAAAGAGAATATTCTCCAGGTGGAATATTCTTCCCTAAAATATGGGAGACTGGATAATGACTAATTATTACTAATAAACAAGGAATAACCTTAGGAAAAATAAATCCTAGGTGTGTGTGAAGTAAATCCAACATAAACACCTTCCGGTTTGACAAGCCATCTAAAATAATAGTACAACAACAATACAAGAATCTCCTAGTCACCCAAAAGCCTCCCCTATTAATGGTTATAAAAACCACTGTGATCTATATTATTTTGGGAATGATATGAAGGTAGAAATATAACAGAGATATAACAAATAAATACATAGAGGTATGGCAAGGAACATAGTAATATAATAAATATCAGATTCTATTAATGATTGTTTGAAATACAAAAGACTATAAAATGCAAAGGCATGCATGCTAGCTATAATTGTGGTAGCTTATCTCTGAGAAGAGCTGTGTAAAATACAACCATTCACAATACATTGATTACAATGAGGCTCCAAAGTTGCTTTTAACATAAATAATAAATGATAAAACCATAAAAATCCAAAAACCTAACCCCGAGAGATGAAAAACCAGAAGGTTTGTGGGCCCCGATGGGGATAGTTGACGTGTCAAATTCTCAAGGGTGTAACTGTATCATATGAACTTCATTTAGGGCACTTGATACCTTGTTCGAAAGGTATAGTAGAGAATTTTTTTTTTTGGCCTAGTATTTTCCCTCGGCTAAATTCTAGGTGTTGTCAAGATAAAAAAATGTCATTTATGGCCTCAAAATGGTCCTAGAAGTTTGGGACCCAAAAAACTATAGAAACAATGCCAAAATGGAAAATTGAAATTTGAGCCAGTGGAATAGGTGGGTGGCCACCAATGTCCAACTATATCATTCCTCCCCCATTAGGAAGCAAAGGTATCCATTTCATCAATTACCTCCATCATATGGGGAAACTTCCATTAAAACTGACTCCTAGTGAGCCACTTTCCTTGATGAAGAAAAATGCCCTGCTTTGACGACTAGATAGAGTTGGATGGTATGTTTACTGGTGTCCATTATATTGGTGTCCATGATCTGATAAAATTTCACATGGTTGATTTGGTGAGGATTTATTTTCTTAGGGGTCAACTTCTCGGCCGTGTCCGAAGTGTCTAGGAGAGGTGGAAGATATGGTCGAAGCAGTTCCACATTAAATACTGAGTGCAAGCTAAGGAAAGGAGGAATAATTCATTCAAAAGAATTCACACCCACAGCCTTGGTGATTGTGTAAGGTCCATATCTAAGTGGGACTAGCTTCCAATGAGGTCCTATGAGGTGCTCTTTCTAGAAATGAAACCACACCTTATCTCCACCCTAAAATTTGTGTGGTACTCGATGTCGATTGTAGCTCTCCTTGTACTTGGAATTGGATTTATGCATAATAACATGAACTTGTTGTTGGATGTGTTGGATGCACTCAACAAATTTGGCCTCCCAATTAGTCTTAGTATGAGCATGGGAGGAATCTTCATGTGAAAAATAAATGGCCAGAGCTACGTCAATGGGGGCCAATGGTTGGAACCCCAAGCACACCTGAAAAGGGATGTGGCCAATAATGTCGTGGAGGGATCTGTTGTAGCTATGTTGAAAATAAGGAAGGATTTAATCCCATGTGTAATACCCTAAGGCCAAGCCCCAATTATATTATGAATTGTAAACATGTTTTGTAGGTTGGTGATCCAAGTAGTTATAAGCTATTAGGGTTATGTGTTAGTAAGCCAGAGAGCCTAGGTGTTGTTGACGGGTGAAATCGACCGTCCGTCAACTGAGAGAGTGGAACCGGTCCGAGGTTGTCTAATAACCCAAGCCGTTTGGGATGAACCACCCTGACGGGTTTAGCAGCTCCGTTAGCCGATCTAAGGTCCTAAGAAAAGAAAAGAAAAATAATCTAAACTAACTAATCTAACTAAAAACAAATAAAACAAACTAATAAACTAATCTAACTAAAACTAACTATTAAAACAAACTAAACTAATCTAACTAAAACTAATAATTAAACAAACTAAACTAATCTAACTAACTATATATACACTCTATTAACTATACTAACTCTAAATAATTAACTATCTAACTACTAACTAAAATATAACTTATTCACAAAATGTACAATATCTACAATTTACAAATTTAAATAAAATCTGAAAAATTCATTTACAATTCTGCCCTAAGACAGAGAAAGGTAATTTTTGTTGATTTTATAATTTTATGAACAGAGATAAATCATAAACTAACTAAACTAAACAACTAATATACTAATTCTAACTATAAATCTAACTAAACATATATCTAACTAAACTACTAATAAATATACTAAACAAATAAATAACAAACTGACCTAGAAACGCTCCAGGTTTGTCTTGTGTATGATGATTGTTTTAGCAGACCGGAGGGAGGAAACCCGCACCGAATTATCCAGGAGCTTCTCATAAACGATGGCTGCAATGCTCTTCAAGTGTGTTTACCGCACAAACAATACATAAAAATAACAACAATCATATGATTTATAAATCTCCTCAATTAGATAAATCCGTATGCAAAGATTTATACTAAATAATTCAATTGATGAAGAAGAGAAATCTGTCATTCATAAACTGAACCAAGTAATTGTTGTGTTATTAAATGTTGAAAGAAACCAGACATGGATCATATTAATTAAATCATATCATTTTGCAAAAGACTATGATAGCTAAAGTAGTCACTAATCAAATGCAAATTGATACACATAAACATGAAACAAAAGATTGATATTATGGAAGCGAAAGCTGTAGCAGAACATCAACTTCTGTCTCAGTTTCTATTAGAAATCCATAGCCTGGTTCTCCCACAAGTGAGGATGATCCTTATTACAAAAATAATAAGTATTTATAAGTTTTTCCACAAGGTAAAACCTCCCTGTGGAAGTTATCAAACTGTTTACATAAAATCTGGGAAGATATCCCAAGTTCAACTAAACTAAGAATCTACAATAAAACTAAAATACACAAATATTCCCCTAGACTGTCCAACATATCCCTTGCAATTCGAATTTACCTGAAAAGGACAAAAAATGAACAAGTTAGGAGGATTCTTTATTAATAAAATGATAAAAATCTAATCCTATAGACTAGCTATAGAATCTTGCGATTCTGTAGTTGGTCTAAATAAGACACAGAATCAACATTAAAATCGATTAAAAATCTTTTTAAAGAATTAAATTCAATTCACATCCAATATCTGTTTGAAAACGAATCATTCAATTTGAAGTTGTTATACCATTCGAAATCAAACAGGATCCAAATCTATTAAAAGACTATAGAGATAGGCGTACTCTATTTTGTTTGTTTCCACAAAGTCGAGTGACAAAATTATATGGAACAACAACGCAATCATTTCATATCAAATCGAAATCGACAGAATTAAAACAAATCGCAAGCAATTGTTATTCAGGAGATATAAATCCGACAAGATTATTTTCAAATCATTATAACTGTGTTGACACAACAAATGATTCATGCCACGAGCAAACTAACTCAAAACTGGTGCGCAAATCAATTCAAATAAAATCATAACATGATCGATTAATTGGTGATAGAATTCAAAAGAATCATCCGATCGTTTGTTATTTCTTTTTGGGGCAAACAAACTCGATTGGCATTGAACGAAATCGTTCATTTCAAACGAATTATAACCGAATTTAACATATATACCAATCATCGATTTGGATTTAATCAACTTGTTTCACAAATCTAAATCAAACAAAGCATTCATTTATGATATGAATCTAACTCATGAAAATGATTGAACTAACAGCAAGCCAATCAAGCGAATTAATTGGCTGGGTTTTAGCATAGTTGTCATTGTTTTTGTAAAAATAGGGTCGTTCTTTCCAAATTAAATTGAACAGAGTGGTATTCCTGATTTGGAAAATCATAGGACACAACATATTAGAAAATTGTAACAACCAAACTTACTGAAATCGTTTTCCAATCACATAATATGAACCATAACGAAATCAAATCCAAACATGATCGTATTCCAAATTGAGCATGAAAAACTTCTTGTTCGGAGTGGATACAAAACGAACTCAATTGAATGCGAACCATTAATTTCGTTAACTCAATCAGGCAAATCCAATCCAATCGAAAATCAATCAAATCCAATAAAATCTATCAGTGACTAAGCTGGGTAAATCATGTAACCAAATCAAAATTCCATTTATTTTTAGCAAGCAAAAACACTATACAGGATAAACACATTATGACAGAGTCGTTTCAAAATGTAAATGGAGCTATTCGAAAACTAAACTTCAATCACTATATTACTCATGGTCATTCACAGAATTAAAATGGTATTAAAATCATACCTGTATGGCAAGCAAAAGGCTTGATCTCAACAATTTGGAGTTGATAACCGTTGTGGCCGATTCAACATTCTTGAAAAGAATGGAGCCTGTTGTCTTCTACTTCTTAATAGTTGCTTGGAGTTCGTCTCTTCGGCTGGTCAATACTGCCACTTGACTTTCCAGCGATTGAATTTTCGATTGCAGTAGGGGAACATCAATGTAGTATCGTTCCAACCATAAATCGCATTGGTCACAGGATGGATGCATGGGTTTTGAAAGAGCAGGCGAGGGTTTGGACATATTGCTGAGGGTTTCGCGAGGCAATTTGATACCAGGGAGATAGGGTCATTCCTTAGGCAGGGAGGAAGATTCATCATGAAATCATAAGGTGGTTCGGGGCATAAACCCTGCGAGTAAGGGTACTCGCTAGCTAAGAAATGTTCTACATCAGAGTTCGAATCCTCACTTAGGACGATAGGGATTGACTCAGCAGAGGGTTTAGGTTTGTTTCTATCCATCCTTGAAATCAACCGAGCATTCTTTTTACCCTTGGCATTAGCAGTAAGGTTTTCTTTGGACTTTTTGCTCATAGGTTTCTTTATAGCCTCGGAATTCTCAGTTCCAATGTCTGGTAAGTCAATTGGAGGGTCGACCGAAGGCTTAGGAGGGGGCAATAGGATATGGAAGGGCACGGGTGGCCCGACCTTGGTTTCATTTACCATAGGCTTGTCAACCTGGATAGGGTCTGAATCATCGAAACCATTACGAGCGATGAAAGCTCTCTAGCTATCACCATGTAAACTCAAGTGATAAACAATGATCGGTTTGATCAGTGCATGGTGGAACAGGCTATTGTCATCCTTCTACCTTTTAAACTTTTTCGACATTTTATATAGGATTTGATGAAAGTAAAAGAACATATTCAACGAGTATCCCATAAAATTCATCAACAAACGCAGGTGGTAGAAAAGGACGAGTCCATATCGACCTTCACAGGTCACGAACTATTTGACTACCATCAAAGTATCATGCCATCGTGGTTTAAGTGCAGAGATGGGAATACATCTGTCGCAAGAAGTGACCTTTTGCGAGAGGAACAACAGTGTCCATGGCACCTCCTCGACCTTACAATTTTTGAGCCAACGTTGACCTGTGGTAGAACTGATAAACTCTTCATCGATTTCCAACTGGATGTCACCCACCTTGGCTCTATAGCCATCAAAATTCATGGCAAATTGTCATTCTATAGCTAGATTAAAAACCTCAAATCGTTGCAAAAAGGTGAGCCATCCGTTATCCTCCAAGTCTTTGCGGGCATTGTCAAACATTAACAAGGCTTGGTTGCCGTTTGGCTCGATTCGCACGATTGGTTCCATGGAGCCGAGCACATGGTAAGCCGAGGGTTTGGATCATAACCACACAGGAGCAGAGCTACTTGAGCTAACAGAAGTGAACAGGGATTAGGCATAGGCATAAATGCCATCGTGCAAAGGTGGTGTAGCTTATCTTTGCCATGCAAAATAGTAATTGCCAAAGTACAACCGCCGGTTTTCATAGCTGTTCGACCCGTTATAGCATATTTCAACAGTCATATCACTTGGCCGATCAATGAATCAAATGGTAAGTGTATAAACCAACGCGCGAAATCAACGTTACACCATAGTTTTAAACCATCAACATATAATTTGAAACCAAAACCAATGTTTAACCATGCGCCAATTTATCAACATGATATCAATAATTTAACCAATGTGTCAATGGGCATTCATATAATCAACAAGACAATAGTTATGAAAACAAAAACATAGGTATCATATTAAAAGATATATATGAAGAATTTAATCATAATCCCTATGTATTTTCATGAAACCAAAGGTCAAGTAGTTCAAACAACATAAATCCAAATGCCAATGCATTACAAACTTAGTGAGACAAAGTCACAAAATCAATCCAAGAATGTCCAATGAGTACAGATTGAAAGGGCTTTTGTAAACTGCATAGCGATAAACGAAAGGTAAACGCAATAGGCATACTGACAAGAAAGATAACGACAGTTCTATATAGTGATTCTAATGCGGCTTCGAAAGACCAATGTTTTCATGCTTACAGTCGTGAAAAAAAAACGAAAATAAGTGTGTAAAAAGGTGCAATGAATAAAAGTGTCGTTCATTTGAAAATTGCGATGAAAAATCGATGTTTGCAAAACATTGGTGTAGGCAGCTTACAAGACAATGGAAAAAAGTGATTTGGCTGCCAACAGGTGTTAAAGGCCAAGAGCCTATTTTGTACAGGTAAATATTCATATTATTAATATAAAAAACATCGTTGCGTGTAGACCGACCATGACAAAAGAGAATGGGGGACTAAGGTCCACTAGGCTGGGTATGGGAGAGGGGGATGAGAGGTTGGAAAGAGGGGCTGAGCCTAAATGCTTAAGTCCAAGAGAATAATAATTTATTATTATTATTCCAATGGTTGTTTAAAAGGATGTGTTTTTATCCTAAGTTTCGGGGGGAAAAGGTGAAACGAATGCAAACTAGAGTGCATGCAGCTCTAGGAAAACATATGTTGACCTGGGCTCATGCAGTTAAAGTTGGAGGGTCATCTCATTGGGGGGTTTGCTTCCCATTCTTTCATCCTCCATATGAACTCATTTGGCCTCCATCATCGACCTCTACATTTCCTTTGCATGCACCCTAAAACCAGTAACCCGTGGGTTCATTCATGTCTCCTGTGAAACCCGACGCATTGGTAATTGCCCGAGTCGTGTTGTGTCTTAGAATTTTGGTTCTTGTCAGTTTCGGTACCCATGCCCATTTTTTGTTGTTGTTCTCACCCTTGTGTCAATGGAGTGATGATTTTGTTGCAAATGGACTCACTTGGATGGAACTAAGTTGAAGTGGATTGAAGAAGCAGGTTGTCAAGCATGTGAGCAACTCTCTCTCCAGGTGAGAGAGGTGGTTGTGGATTGAAGAAGTAGGTTGTTAGGCCTATGAGAAACTCTCTCTAGGTGAGAGAGTGTGTTGAGGAGGTGAGTTCTCCTAGAGGGAGTCCTGTAGCTGCTACATATCTCTGAGAATTATGGCCTGACCTATTGCTAAAGCCTAAGGTAAGGGATGTGGAGTAGCCGATGGACTGTGTGACAATGAAGGTGTATACTCCTGGGGTCATATTAGCATGTGGGGAATGATATTCTGTGTTTAGTGGGTGTAAGTGACTCATGGGAGAGAATTCTTCCTCTTAAACTATGTGACTTTCCTATTAACCTTGCCTAGCCTAGGAATCCCTTTCCCGGTGGAATTTAGTCCCAGTTCAGGGGTGACCCACTACTAAGAGTGATGAGTAGTGTGGTCTAAGGTTGGGAGGTTCATGGAAGGTCTACATGCAGTTGGTGGTTTTACTCTAGTTAAAAGATAAGTATCATTTCTATGCTTAATTATGTATGTTATGCATGTTTGTTATTTTGGAATGTTATCATGTGTTCCATTACATGTAAGAATTACTATCAATTGCATTTGAGTCTGTATGGTAGCAGTAAATATGTGTTATTTGTGTTAAATTCATTAGAAATTCATGTTATATATATATGTGTGTGTGTGTGTGTGTGTGTGTGTATGTTCCGTAGTGTCATTTCCCGACCTTTTGATGGTCGGGTACGCTACAAATTGGTATTAGAACTAGTTATAGAAGACAAGTGTTTGGGTAGCATTCCTCTTCATTCTTGTTGATGGCCAAGGATGCTACACCATGTGTGTGGATGTTTGGAATTGTGCATCCTCAATATATGAAAAATCATCCTTTTGAGTACCTCTATTTTTCAATCAATCTAAGGGTGGAAGGCAGTCGATTTGGTTAGCTTGGTGTCCATCATCGACCATAGGATGGAAAAAATTTTTCTTAGGAACATACTATCTCAATCAAAGATAATATTTTGAGGGAGCCCAAAATCTACCTAACCATGTGTAAATAAGAGCTGGATGCTGGCCTCAAATATTATTCTTGTCTTGCAGGGTGTCAAAACTACCATCTTATAGAATCGATCAACAAAAATGAAGATACAATCATTCCCATACTTGGTTGAAGGAAGAAATGACATGGAGTCCATGGATATGGACTCCCAAGGCCTATATGGAGTAGGAAGAGGGTTGTATAACCCCTTTTTCTTGATGGTGATCTTGGCAGTCGCACAGAAAGTGCATGATATGATTTACTTTCAAACATCTTGTCGAAGATTTGTCCAACAAAAATGTTTTTTCAGTACTACCACTGTCATTTATACACCAAAATTTCCTACTTCCTAACTATAATGAGCGTCCCAGATCATCTTTGCATGCTCGCTTGAAGGAACAAAAGGATGGCTCAAATGGAATAAAAATCCATCCTGGAGATGAAAGTATGGAATGACTTTTCCTGCACTCAATGTATGATAGGAAGTAGCAATGTCAAATTCATTAGTGTATAATCATGGCCATCTAGATGTCTCATGTCCACCAGAGTTAATAATTGTGGTTAGCAACACCACCCAAGGTCGTCTGAGGTAATCTACAACATGGTTGATGCTACCTTTCTTATACTTCTGTTGGAAGTCACTCTATAACTTTCCTTGTGTCTCCATGAATTAGAGAGGCCTGTTATAAGTGTGGATGATCATTTCCTTCCCTGGAATGTAATTCTTTCATTATCGACATGTGTGTACAATGGATTACATCACTTTTTCATAGGTGGGGTATTGAAGAAAAAAATCATATAGAGTTTCACTATAATAGGATACCAGATGGCCATGATGACTGAGGACTAGACCAATAGCATAATCTGAAGCACCTGTCTCAATCTAAAATGGGTTTTGTAGGTCTGGCAGAATAACAAATGGTGCTAACAGAGGAAGAGATTCAAATCCTCAAATTATTTCTATTAGGGTACAAACCACACAAACACGGCCTTTTGTTAAGCCCTAATATTGAATCATTACCCCTTAGTTGGGGCATATTATATTAGTAATGTTATTTTATTTATGTCGGCTTTAGGCCATTAGTTGTAATTATACCTCCTAGTCTCCTATATATACCAAGGAGACAATTTCATTTTGAATCATCTTGTACTTGAACATTTAAGTGGGGTAAAAGGAGGTTTCCCCCTCGAAGATGCTTATTATCTGAAATTATCTCTTTTTCAAGGTGTTGAGTACTTTTTCTGAGGTTTTTCTATGCTATATTGATATTTGGTTCTTAACATATTGTATCAGAGCTCAAGGTCTTGGGGTTTTGCTGCTACATCTGAGACACCTTGGAATTTTCACTATAACTAGTTTTCTAAAATGTTTCAGAAGGAACGAATTGAAGGATATTTAGTAGACAGAGCAAGGTACATTGGGTTCAAAATTCAGCTCTTGAGGCCTTATACTTTTGGAGATACAACCTATACAAGATAGGGTTCTGGAATCATCCTGAAATGAGTCATTGCAGAATTGTTGCTATAAAAACTTTTCTGTAATGTTTCAAACCATAAAATCTAGAGGCTATTTACAGAAATTAGTAAGGTATCTGTGGTAAAATTTTCAGCTTCATTGTCATCTTAAATTTGTATATACACCTTGTGTAAGATAGGGTATCTGACTAGTCCTATTGACTAGTCTCAAGAAGGTGTTCCAGGTAAAACAATCATAATTTCTTCCTAGAGTATCCAAATTGAGTGGGACTGGTTTCATTGGATCGTGGACAGTCTTTAGTATTTCTGGTGCGATTTTCATAATTTTATATCAATTATTTTGTGCGGGGCACGCTATACAAGTGAGATCTCCGGGAAAGGCCAAAAATCGGCAAGTTGTGGGGAAGTTACCATAAATTTGACTTGGCACATCCAATTTTGATTAGACCTATGGCATTGCAGAGAAGAAATATCAGAGAACTACATAAAAGAAATTTTCATACCCAGAAGGTCCGAACCTTGGGAGATACAAGAGAATACATATTGTCTAGCAGAACCACCTCAAAATCAAGGTTCAAAAGTGATACTTGGCCAACATGCCACCCAAAAAGGGAACTTCTACACCAAATAAGCCTCCAAAAAATTATATTTGGACTCTTGATGAAGGTGAAGAAATGTGTAGGAAAATAAATGATTTACAAAAGAAGATAGTAACAAAAGATGAACTACAAGAGATGATGGAGGGTTTAAAAGGGGAGATCATGGAAGTATTAAAAAAATCCGTAAAAGAGAAGACACCTGAAAGTGAAAATGCATCCCATGAAATTCATGACGAGGACACAAGGAAGGTGAATCAAGAATGGAGAAACTCCAACTTTGGTTTGAAGACCAACCACGTTCCTAAGATTGATACGAGGAAGCTTGATGGCAAGGACCCAATCACATGGATACTTCAGATGGAGCAATTATTTGATCTCCATAATGTGCCACATACACAAAAGGTACGAATTGCTTATTTATTTTTAGAACCTAATCAATTTGTATGGTATTGATGGCTTTGTTCTCACAAATCACTTGTCACTTGGACAATTTTCACGGAAGAAATGATAGCACACTATGAGGATAC
>JASDQU010207687.1:2330-27415 GCA_032191745.1 Picea mariana | reverse complement strand
AATATTATAGAATTTAACTTGGAAATAGGAGAAAACATCTCACCAAAATCAATTCCCTCAACCTGGGAATAACCCTTTGCTACTAAACGAGCTTTGTATTTCTCCACTTTTCCTTTTGCATTCAACTTCTTTTTAAATACCCATTTGCTTCCAATGGTTTTTTTTCTAGTGGGAAACTCCAATAGATCCCAAGCCTCATTCTTATCCAAAGATGCCATTTCTTCATCCATGGCCCTTTTCCAGAGATTTCCATCCTCTGAATCCACTGCCTCCCTGATATTTCTAGGATCATCATCAGCAATAGACAAAGAAAAATTTGAACAAAAATCATATGGAGTATACCTTTCCGATATCCTTCTTTCTCAAACTGATCTCCTCAATACTGGAGTATGAGGATCTTCTTCTTCTGATTCCTGTTCTTTTGTAGAGTCTGATTCATCATCCTTTAAATCAAAATCTATTTTCTCTGGTTCTTCCTTACATGGTAAGACTTCCTATTTAACAAAATCCTTCATTTCTCTAAATACCACATCTCAGCTATACACTACCTTCTTAGTTTCTGGGTTCCAAATCTTATAACCTTTGAGACCATCTTTATATCCAATAAAGATACACTTTTCAGCCTTCTTATCTAGCTTACTCCTATTTTCCTTTGGAACATGAACATATGCATCACAACCAAATACCTTGAGATGTGTGAGAGAAGGTTCCTTACCAGTCCATACCTCTTGTGGAGTCTTGTCATCCAATGTTGATGAGGGTGACCTGTTGACCATGTAACATGCAGTACCCACTACCTCTGCCCAAAATTCTTTCCCTAACCCGACACCACTGAGCATGCACCTTTCTTTTTCCATCAACGTCCTGTTCATCCTTTTTGCAACTCCATTTTTCTGAGGTGTATATGGAGTAGTCTTTTGCCTTTCTATACTGCACTTCTTATTGAATTATTCAAATTCATTCCCGTAGAACTCTCCACCATTATCCGTCCTTAACACCTTAATTCTTTTCTCTGTTTGATTCTCAAAAAGATCCTTAAAATCTTTAAACCTGTCAAAGACTTTAGATTTCTTCCTGAGGAAATATATCTAAGTATTCCTCGAGAAGTCATCAATAAATGAGACATAGTACGCAGATTTTCCCAATGATGGGACCGACACAGGTCCAAAAACATCACTGTGAACTAGCTGTAAGATTCCTTCTGCCCTCATTGCACCAGAGGGGAATCTTACTCGATTCTTCTTCCCATATAGAAAATGTTCACATAAATCAAAATCTAGATAGCAGTTAGACATATCTTCAACCATACCTTTACCATGTAGTAGTCGAAGACCCTTCTCTCTGATATGCCCCAGTCTTTGATGCCACAACATAACCTTTTCTCCAAAGACTGTAGTAGTTCTTTCTTCTTCAACTGCAATATCAAGAACAATGGAACTATTACACCCATCACTAATAGTGCTTCCTTCCATCTTATACAAAGTTCCAAACATAACTCCTTTCAGCAACGCCATTGCTCCTTGAACCATATTGTAGGTTTCCTTTTCAAATATTGTTTTTACCCATGCACCGTCCATTTTTCTTACATAAATCAAATTTCTAAACAAACCTG
The DNA here is from genome assembly GCA_032191745.1 of Picea mariana. NCBI lineage: Eukaryota > Viridiplantae > Streptophyta > Pinopsida > Pinales > Pinaceae > Picea > Picea mariana. The sequence continues at coordinate 25,803 of JASDQU010207687.1, read as the reverse complement.
GGGTGTGAAGAACACCAGGAAGTGTTCTAATCCTGCCATCTATGAGCCTCATATTGAATCTTCCTCATCCTATGATTCTGGTTGTCGAATCATCAACTAAGAAAACATTACCTCCATCATACCTTTCATATTCGCAGAACCACTCCATGTGGGGAGTCATATGAAAGGATGCACCGAAGTCAACCAACCATGCCTCATGATCTACATGTGTTCTTGAAGAATCCAAATACACATCCTCTCCTTCTTCCTTGGAGGTCTTTTCTTCTATAGAATGAGATTCTTCAGATCCCTTCTTTTTCTCAACCTTGGATCTACACTACTTCTTGTAGTGCCCTTATTTTCCACATCTCCAACATAACCTTACAAACTTTCCGAGAGATTTAGATCTACCCTTATACTTAGATATCCCACTTGAGAAATTAGATCTATTTATTTCTTGGGAACGTCCTCTTGCAAATAATGCGTTTGTGCTCTGTCCTTCCATATTCTTCCGTCTCATCTCCTTTGAAAACAAGGATGAGACCGCTTCTTCAAACTTCAAGGCAGTTTTATTACTACCTATGGCCACAACCAGACCATCCCAGGAGTTTGGTAAAGAACACAATAAACTGATATATTTATCTTTGTCTGAAATTTTAATCTCAACATATACTAACTGACTTACCACAGTATTGAAGGCGTTCAAATGATTTGACACCGAGTCTCCATCTCTCATCCTTAGGTTATACAACTTCTTTCTTAGGAATAGTTTATTTATTAGGGACTTATACTGATACAACTTCCCCAACTTTTCCCATAAATCCTTGGCTGTAGCTTCCTCTGACACATTCAGTAATACTGAATCGGAGAGACACAGTCAGATTGTGCTCTTTTCCTTCTGATCCAACTTTTTCCAGTCATCTGCTAAAGTTCCTGTAGGTGTAGTACTTGGATATACCACGATCCATTGATCTCTTTCCACCAACAGATATTCCATATTGAGCTTCCACAACTCAAAACTTTTCCCATTAAACTTCTCGATCTCTATCTTCGAATTTCTTGCCATTTATTTTCATCTGAAAAATCAATACCACAGATCTCCCACTGTAACAAGGCTTATCATAGTCCTGATCCAAACCCTTGACCACAAAGGCATCCCCCTGAAGCCAATAATTGATACCAAATGTAGATTCTAACCTTGTACAATATCTACTACAAACAGAAATTCAGAAAAAGAACAAAAAAGATACAATGGTAAATACAAACATTACACATATATTTTTCCGTTGGAAACCCAAACCGGGAAAACCAACATATTCTATATTCATTCATATGTGATACATTGTTTACAATACAATATACATATAGGATCCAATGACATCCAAAACCCTAACCCAATGACCTAGATTAGTCCAAAACCCTAATTCCTTAACCGGAAATAGAAAACCATTGTCAAAAACCATGTGTCGAAAAACCACCTAAATACATGACACATTTCCCAAGGCAAGTGACATGTTTCCCGAGGAAGATTTTTTTTCCAGGGGCGCTTCCCCCAAACCCCTGCGCGGGGGGCTTCGCCCCCCTGCATGCTCAACACAGACACTCAAACAATGCAACTTGTGCAAAGAATATAACACATACCCAAAAAAAACATCCACAACTAATAAAGTGTTGAGAGAAACACTTTTTTGAAGGGGAGGGACATGTTAAGCCCTAGGAAAATCCCCATGGAAATCCCTATATATTGAGTTACTACACTTATATTGTGATATTAGTGGTGTCGGTTAGACCCTATATTTGTAATTGTACCCTTTGTCTCCCACACACACACACACACACACTAAGGAGACTTAGTTTTAGAATAATTTCATCTACTACATTTGTTCTATTGTAAAATGAGGTTTCCCCCTCAAACATGATTCTAATTCATTCTTCTATCATTTTCAAGGAGTGGAGTTATTTTTCTTTCTCCTGTTATGTTATTTTTGGGGCTTGGTGCATAACATTCAACACATTCTAAGTATATTTCATATTTACAATCATAGATGTTTGCTTGATTTGTTTTTCTTATTCCTGATCATAGTGAATGCACATTAAATGCATTTTTCCTATTTAAATAAAACTTCCAATTAAAATTCACTTTCCTTTTTAAATTTTCAACTCATAAGTGATTTTCCAAATATCAAGTTGAATCTGATATGACTTTCCCCTTTCATAAAATATACATAAATCTACAAGATTGGATGGTCTAAGAGTGGGAAGAATGAGTAAGGAGTGGATGAAATGAGGATGAAGAGAGAGGATATTGACTTAGACAGAGAGATTGGAGTATTGCGATGTGGGAAAAGGTTTAGATACAACAAAAAAGAGATTGTGGCTAGAAAAGGAGAGCAACACAGATAATTCGAGGAGATTAACCCCTACGCAGAACTTCAGATCACACTGCACAAAGAAAGGAAAAGGAAGGAAATAGATCCCCAGTACTTCCCAAAATAAGGAAGTCCATCTTAGATCAGAATTTGCGTCGAACCCATGACCCCGTGTGCATCACTAAGGATTGAAGCATGAACTGAGACTTGTTCAAGAGTAATTGTAATATGTAAAGGAAGTCAGAGAAATAGTTAAAATAGTGGGAGAAGCACAACAAACCATAGTCATTCAACATCACCAAGGGTAAGTACAAAACCTAGTACAATGGTAGGGATAGACCATACATTGAGAATTCCTTTGCCCCAAAATGAAGTCGATGAGTAAAAGAAAGTTAGAAGATGGACTAGAGCACACGACAGAAGTAGACTTCAAGGAGTCAAAGAACGCGAAAAAAGGATGTGCAATGGAAGATGACTTCAAGGAGTCAAAGAGAACGACAAAAGGATGTGCGATAGAGCAACGCACAAAAGGTGAAAAATGGTTATAAATCATTGGGGTTTTGGGAACACTTTGCCCACTTTTGTAATGGGTTTTTGGGGGACAAAATATCCACTTTTGTAATGGGATTAGCCCTATTTTTATGTATAAATATGTAAAAGGAAGAGAGATATGGAGGATGGGTGTGTTTGTGCAAGTTGATAATGATTTTCGGGTAATGAAGTTGAGCAATGGAAGAAATTTGAGATATGACTGAGGAGTGAACTTGCACTACAACAGAACATGTAGGAAAATTTGGGACGAGGTTACTATTACATATCGCATAGCACAATGCGTAGTTGTAAGAAAGATATTAATGAATAACATAAGAATCTAACCATTGTGGACGTAGCCCAAGTTGGGTGAAACACGTAAATCTATGTGCTATGATGTGTTTGCAGTTTATGAAGTTTTTTGGTTTATGCTGAATGTATGGATCACATATGATGTTATAATTTCATGCATAGATTATGTTTAATGATTAAGCTATGCGAAATTTGCACATGAGTAAAGAACCTGAATGATACCTCACTTCCCCTCATCATTGCAGAATCTTGGTTCTTGCAGCCCCTCTAGATGCTTTGGGTGAGACTTCACTTGCTCTGTAGATGATGCCGAAAGGGATAATATCTAAGGGTTTTGTTGGTATTTGAATGATTAACCTTGGGTCTATCCCCTGTGCACCAATAAATGGTTTTGTTGCCGAGATCAAGAAATGTAATTGAGGGGAATGCTTTGGAGGTCGAATAGAGAATAAATTGAAGAATGGATGGAAAGGAAGCAATGAGGATTTTCCATAGAATAAAATAGAGACGCTAGGATTAGCGACAAAGAATGGCTACAAAGGTATGTTTTCACATATCTACATGAAATTTTCTTTGGTGAATTTCCGATTATTTTGACTAAATGGTTAGGAAGGCTAGTGGAGAACGTTGGGAGATACAGAGCTAAAGCCCTGATAAATTGGACTCTTGAACTGATAAGACAACTTAATACTGTAAGTAATGAGGTTTCTCACGTAGTAGATTTTTGGTTGAGTGGTATACTGGGGGGTTACATTATGGAGTTTGTTGTAGATTGTACCTGGTATTATAGTGTCGCAGAGAGGGACTTCTTCAAGGGTCCGCACGAAAGATATTTGAACACATTATCTACTTGGATAAAGATGTTACTATGCGATAAGAATGTCATGAATATAGAGTCTAATAGATAAGAACCTTCGTGCACATAGGGGAACTAGGGGATGACCATATGATGGTCTAAGAGTGGGAAGAACGAGTAAGGAACAAATGAACTGAGGATGCCAAGAGAGGATATTGAATCATATGGAGAGATTGGAGTACTTCACTATAGGAAAAGGTTTAGATAAAACAAGAAGGAGATTTTGGCTGGAAAAGGAGAGAAGCACAAAGAATTCAAGGAGAATAACCCCTTTGCAGAACTTCATATCACACCATACGGAGAAAGGAAAAGGAAGGAAATAGGTCCTCAGTACTACCTAGAAGAAGGAAGTCCCTCTCATATTGGAATCTACGTCGAACCCACGACCCCATGTGCATCATTAAGGATTGAAGTAGGAACTTAGACTTATTCAAGAGAAAGTGTAATAAGTGGAGGAAATCAGAGGAATAGTCAGAATAGTGGGAGAAACACAACAAGCCAGAGTCAATCGACATCACCAAGGGTAAGCACAACACCTAGTACAACGGAAGGGATATACCATACATTGAGAATGCCTGAGTTCCAGGGAACAAAGTCAGAGGACCTTGACCAACACTTATTTGTATGTGACACAATATGGACTGCGAAGAATGTGCAGAATGAGGTGATGAAAATTGTGCAGTTGGCCACGACATTTAGGGGTTGTGCACTACTGTGGTATATGAAGTTTCAGACAATTACACTGGATGGAAATTCAAGAGATTTGGAAAAAATTAGACAAGCGTTGTTAAAGGAATTCAGGAAGCCAAAATCCGAATCTCAATATATTACAGAATTAAAGGAAATTAAGCAAGTATAGAACGAGACAGTGTGGGACTACGATAAGAGATTTAAATATTTAATGGGTAGGTTAACCTTTTAGATTCATGATAAACAACATAGATAATGGTTTATATGAGGCTTATTTCCACACATTCGCTATCCATTAACACAATAGAAGGTCACGTCACAACCAAAAGCTTTGGAAATCACAACGAAATTGGAAGCATCTCCTATAGGAAATGGCACAAGTATGGCGCATGTAAAGTCACAGTTGGTTGCGCTGAGAATTCAATTATCAGAGATAATGAAGGATAAGGAGAAGCATGAACATATTTGGTGTATAAAATGTAATACAAAAGGCCATCAATTCTTTCTTCTGGCCTCCATCCAAATCCCTCTCCATATCTCATATCTTCCTTAATGCTTCCCCCAACTCCCCCATGCATGCAGAGTCATTTAGCTATCTGATTCCATGGTCATCATGAATTTATCATGCAATAAGATATTGATCGAAGTGTAAAGTGACCTAATGTACCTTCATCTTGGTCCCTTCAAAAACTCTTTCTCTGTAGCAATATATGACTTTGATGTATTGACTACAAATTCAATAATAAACCCTGCACTAATACTGCCTAACCAAAAATCCACTGCACACATGAATTTGTTATTGACCCTTTAGAACCACAAAATGTTCTTAGTAGTCCACTCTACTAGCCTTATCTGATTCGTGGGATGAGTATCCTTCAACCTCAATATCCACTCTTGCAACAACTCTGGGAAATAACAGAAAAATGCCTCATGCAAGTGAATAAACACATACCTCTATAAATATTGGCACAGTGTATACCTGGAGATTCTATTATCTTTCTGTGCGAACTCAAGTTTCTTTGTATCCAACTATCTCTCAATTTCTTTCCTAGTTGGATTCCATGGTTAGAACATCCCTTTCTACCACTGCATTTTCTTCATTGTTCTTCAAAAAATCCATTCTAGGTTGTTCTTCTGAGTTCCATCCAACAACATAACCATTTTTTGGATGTATGGGTTGACTCAGGTTCTACCTTTGTTCTCCAACAAAACCTTGGAAACCATCATCCCTCCTGGTAAACCATAAGGAAACACTACGCCTAGAGTGCACAACACAGTCTCACCCGAGATGGCTTATGGGTGATTACAGGACCCAAAGGTTTGTAGTCATGGAAGGGATATTTCTTGTACATATTTCATATATTTATTCTACTTTATTTCAGATAACTATATCTATGATTCTACCCATTCAATAACATTCATTTTGTAGAAATTATCATGCTATTCTATTGCGCGTTGTAAATAAACTTCAATAAATTCATTCAATTATCCATTCATTCATCATAATAACATATCAAAGTAACACATAAGGGAAAAAAACATAGAGAAACCATATTTTACCATGGTTCACCCCCATGGGATACATCCACAAGGATCTTCTACTTATTTATTATTCTTGATCAAAATTTGTGCATTGCACGCATTACATCAAAAGTATAAAAGTGGTGAGGCTGACCAACGTCGCACCAAGCTCCACATATTGCAATCTGAACCTCAGTTATAATCCATCTGACTCTCCATTAGCTCCTCATATATTCAACAAAAAACGATACTTCGACTCAAAACATATCAAAGACTCAAGACTCAAAAAGGTTCTCCAAGGTACTCTCTTCATACCTTAGTTCTCTCCATATCTACCTCATACATCATATTTTTACTAAAAGGTGGGTCAAAACCCATTACATTTACTACCAAAACCATAACCCTAGTTTGTCCACATAGCAACTCCTTGCACGTAGTCGGTCTTTGACCTTGATTTGACTCTGTTATGCTTTTCCTTCATTTCCGACACACTATTTTCTTTTCCTTCTTGCACGATTATTTCCATTAATTCTCGGTGAACACTACTTCCTTTGGTCCATTCCTTAGTTTTCTTCCTCGTTTACTATGTTGAACCCAAAAATAACATGCTCCAATAAGCAACAACTAAAAAAGGAGCACTAACTCTCAATGCAAGACCCAACTTGTGTATCTCAACACCAACCAAGATGTGAGGAATCCAAACCTCAAGTACAAGACCCAGATTGTAGATAGAAAACCAATTATGTCAATAGGTACATGACCTATCTATACTACAACACACATATGTATGCGGCCTGCTTATACTGTAGCATGTGTCTGTACGCAACCTCCTCCACTGTTAGCCTGCGTACATCATCAGAAAACTAGGGTTTCTGAAACTTCACAACTTCTACCCTTCAGACCCTTGTTGCCTCTGTCACATCCACCTGTAACCTGTCACTACAGCCAACTTGTGCCATACATACATCATCATACATATCCTTCAACTAGGTACACACAGCTAAAGGGTGTGAGATATAGGAACCATATCAAAACTGTACCATACATGAGAGTGTTTCTCACTCAAACAACCATCCAACATATACCACAAATAGATAACACAACAACCATACCAAGAGTCCTATGCATGTACCTCATATATACATAACCATATAACATAGATATCCCTCAACCATATCACATCTATACAAAAAATGAGAGTGTTTCTCACTCAATCAACCAACCAACATATGCCATATATAGATATCACAACAAACATACCAAGAATTCCTCAAGCATTCACCATACCATGAACAAATATAAGAATAAAAAAAACATGTAACCATACTAGAAATTCTACAATAGATTTGAACTTGTAGAATGTTGTCAGAAACCTGGCACTAGAATCTACTCAAGGTTTTCTTGGCCTTTTCAAATATACACGACATGTGCTTATTCAACACATGTATGTACATGCCCTGACCCACTGCATCCCACGTACATCTTCAGAAAACTATGGTTTTCTGAACCTTTGAAACGTTCACCGTCAAACTTCCTTGCTACCTCAGACTTGCAGAACTTCTATTGCATTCATGAGTACTTGCAATGAACCTTTCACCAAAAATAGATATTCAATATACTCAAAAGATTCTTCTTCCATAAGAGACCCTTTCTCTCTTATTTATACTTCTCCAAGTAGCTTCCTCTATGAGTTATCTCCTAACCAACTTCCTTCTTTTGGGGCTAACCCACTTCTAACTACTTTGTCCACTTACGACCACTTTATCCACAAATAGTAATCTATCCACTTCTAGTTGCAACTAACTTATTTTAATTGTTTTCTTGTTGCAACCACTTAACCCATGACTAACCACTTTGACTGATCAACTTCTTCTAGGAGCTTCTAGAATAATTTTACTTCTTTGACCTTCTAGGGGCTTCTAGAAAATTCATGAGGGTTCTCCAACCTCTCAAGGCCATATCTCCCTAACTGTGAGGAACCGTGTGACGTTCCATATATCAACATAAATGGAATTATGTGTACTAACCATCCATGATAGTCTCACCTACAAATTCACTAATATTCATTACATTATTCCTCAACCAAAATTGGGTTCCCTAACCAAAATTCTAGGACTGCTCAACCACTTAACCATTTGGAATTTTCAAAGCGTCTTCCCATCAATGCTTTCACCATGAGGGGACCACTTTGGAGTTCATCCATTTGGTTCTTCCTATCAACCATGACATGACATCAATGATACACCTCTCTTTAATATCAATGCATCATTATGACACCACTTGACATCAACCCTTTGACATCAATTACATCAATCAAAACATATTCCAATAGACAATACATCAATGATACAAGCACATCACTATGAAAATTTTTGACATAAATCCTTTGACATCAATGACAACATAGTACAACAATCTCCCCCTTTTGAATTGATGGAAACACCAATATTGATGTCAACACCAATCATTGATGAAAACACTTGGGCATGGAAATGCTCATGCTCCCTCTGTGATCATCTCTCCTCATAAATTTTCATATATCCACATCAATATGACTATGTCTCCCCCTTTGACATCAATGGGAAAGGGTATATATCTTTGGGGTTGCTCCCCCTGACTGAACTGTCCCTGAGTCTGCTCCCCCTGGTTTCACTGTCCTGTGGGATTCTCTCCACATATCTGATGAAGCTCTCCCCCTTTGACAAAGGAAATAACTTTGATGCAATGCTAGCAACATGGCTACGAATCATCTCTATCATACCTCCACTGGAATCATACATCTATAACCAATCATGGGAATAAGAATAACTCCCCCTGTGAGTATATCTCCCCTTATCTTCTCTACAAGATGAATAATATGCTATCACTGCAATATGCAAATGTTTCTTCTCAAATGGAACATATATCAACTGCTAAAAAATGATATGTTATTTTTGTCACAATCCTTGGACCTGCCCATGCATCAATCATCTAAACTTGTGCCATACAATACATCAAGTGTATGACAATCATAGATATTATCTCATGCATCAATCATGAAGAAAAATATATGTCAACAATGAATCATGAACAAACCATCAACCATGTTCATCTTGTGCCAAATGTGTACCAAGCATATATCAGGGTCATCAACAAGTGCCTCTATCAATGTAACAATAACATCATCAACCATACAACATGCCAACTATGTGCCTTAAACAAGTGTCATGTAACACATGATATGCCTCTATCATAAACCAAGTGCCACACGCCAAGAAATGTATCTCAACCATCAAGCATCAATCATGTACCATATACCATCAACAAGTGCATCAACCATGCACCAAACATGTATAACCACTGGTACCAAGAAAGTGCATCAACCATCCACAAAACCTCAACAAGATGTACCAAAATCAATATATCCATATACATATTCCACATCATCCATAAACCATGTGCCAATGATAATACTAGCAAGTGCCTCAAATAATGAATCAAGCCTATACTAATCATGCATCAACTATATATCAAGCTATGACTCATCAATTATGTACAACATCACCACCTCATCAACTCATCAACTACATGTCCAAATATGTAGCTCAACCATATGTCAAATACATATACCAAGAGATCCAACAAATATACCTCTAACAATACATCACAAGATGTATCAATGGAGCTCACATACTTACCAGCAATGTATTACAATAGATCTTCCTCAAAAACCATTCACTACAACAAGTACTAAGAAACCAATAGTACCTCCAAAAGTGTGCCTCATTAGATCAATGATATACCTCTAGCTATCATGAACATGATATGTCCTATAAACAACATGCCATAACTTCACTGAGAAAATACATAACATAACCAACATTGTTCCTTAACATAAAATTCCTCAATCCACACTCTAGGGTTATTACCATGCATCTAAGATAGGAATCAAGCATATGCTCAAACATTCAACCACATATTATCACCATACATTCATAAAACACACATAGAAACATGAAACCTGAAGTATACCATCTCATACCCTGCAAAAGCATAGTTATATCATTAAACCATGCTAAAACTCATTTGTACACCCTTTTTTTTTAGGATTTTCCCACAGGTACATGAAATGTTCCTTAGTCATCTCACGTATGTATGCAACCATTCTATACAAAACCTTGTGTATGTATGTGACTACTTCCATAGCAACCTGCATATGCCTGAGAAAATGTAAGGCTTTCCTCATTCTTTGTGCCTTCACTCATGCCTAGTTGTTTAGTCATCTTCATCCACTTCTGAAAGTGTCCTAGTTTCTTAGCACTAATTTAATGAGCTTCCATCCTTTCAACATTGTCTTCCTTCCAAGATAAATGTGATCTTCTTTCCATTCTATTTGAATCACTCCTCATTGACTGTGTCTTTTAATTCCAACAATCCTGAGCTTTGTGGCCAAACCCACTGTAGCTGTAACATCTCATGATATGAAATTTGCAACTATGTGTCCTACTTGATTACATATTCAACATATTAGGATGTTATGGTATCTTCCAACATCTCTACTTGCATTCCAAATCTTTGTGACTATATTCATTACATGAAAAGTAGTGACCATGAAAAACATTTTCATACCTTTGCTTTGGTGTCGACCTTGAAGGTGTCTCTCTTCTAAATTTTCTTTGAGGTGTAAAGATGGCTTATTGATGTCTTCTTTGCTCTGTTATTATGAAGGTTTCCTTTCTTTGTGTAGGAGCTCTACTTGCAAATTTGCTTCCACCTTTTGAGAATGAAGGACTTACCTCATGCTTCTTAGAAGTGCTAGCTTCAAAGTATGCAACTTCCTTGTTGTATCCAAGACCTGATTTATCATTTGGTGATCTTTGACTATCTAGGATTTCATCCAAGATTGTTGAGGTGCTCATGAACTTGATATGAGTATTTGAATTCTCTACTTTATTTCTTAGATAAAAAACTTCTACTTCTAACTTATGGCATGATTCTTCCTTTTCATTTACTTGATTCTTCATTAGTTCCTCTATCCTTTTAGCTTCTTCAATTTGGGTCTTCAGATTGACATTAACTTCAATGCTTTTTCTAAGCTCATAATCTACCTTCTTCTTTTCTTATGCTTGACTAATTATTTCATTCTTTAGTCTTTTGATCTCTTCTTCTTTTTCTTCTAATTGAATCTTTTTAATTTCTTCTTGTTCTTTGAGAATTTTCTTTAGTGCCATGGTATGCCTTAGATACTTTTCTAGGACTTCTGTTAACACTGAGATTCACCCTTAGATTGCAGGAGGATAAGCCCAGTACCCATCAGAAATGTTTGGTGGATGTTTGATTTATGTGAGTGGAGGTAAAATGGGGAAAAATCAATGCAAGAATGATTTCAACACAGAACCAAACAAGTAATGCACAGGGAAGTGAGGGCCTCATTAACTTCAATCACTGATTTGAGTTTAAGTGTGAGAAGAGGAAAGACTTAGAGAGAAGGGTGGACAATACTGATATGGGCATCAGGATTTCAAGACGCTTGGTGAAGAAAAAATTAGACTCAAGAGCACTCTTGAGCTCAAGCTTCAGACACTAAAATATGTCCAAGCAACAAAGTCACAACAACATAATGATCAAACCTACATTATCATGCAACTACAACAACTTGACTGGATCCTCCATGCCCAAGTCATTCAATGTGAGAGGGAATAAGATAATAAGGAAGCTGACTAAAACTAGTCACGATACCATTGTAATCAAACCTACATTACAATAACATCACAACCCTCAACTTGATCCTCCATGACCGAGTGTTTAACACAATTTTTACAGAGAGATGAAAAGAGTTTGACTTCTATTAATGCAAAATTCTCAAATGTGATACATAACTAGAGAACAATTCTGGTATCAAAATATTACAAAATAGGGAGCTTTGCTCAACTAATTGACGACCATAACAAAATCTTATCTCCAACTATTTATACTCAGACTCCTTTACAACTGCTAGAAGTGGGGTCTGATCTAACCATCATGTCTAAAGATTTCCATATGAGTACTTCTCTATTAGGCTGTGCATGAATCTTCCATGGGCTGACCATTTTGACCCTCCTGACAGAGCTCTCCATGCCTTCTATTTATGGATTGAGTAGAGGTTTCAACTACCGGTATGTGTCCATTAACTGATATCTCCTCGGGATCGAGACCGGGACAGGTAACCAGGGGATGACTACCTGCTATGATTAAATGCGATGCTGAATGAGCATACAAATTTGGGGCCATTGGTCTGATCGAGATATGTGTCTAGGACGATTTTGCTATTTGCGATGTCACTGCTGAAATTTACCCATCCACCAATTCTAGGATACGTTAGACCTTGCATGGAGACGACATCAAATTTGGCATTTTAAGAGCCTTGGACACAGAGCAGAGGATGAGCACATTGTGACTTTGGCCTTAATCCAATGTGACCTAGGGCTATGACTCGATGCTTTATCCCAGATGGTATTTCATAATTTCTCACTTTAGAGGTATTCACAACACATGACTCCCGATTTCCCGATACCTGAATCGGCGAAACCACTTTACTCAAATCAACGATTGGATCTATTTCGCAGTTGATGGTTGTGATGGCTTCTTCAGAACCTCGAAATGGACAAATCTATGTATTTGGGAATTAGATTCTTTTTTTAGGCCCTCCTTCCACATGACTTCGGACCATGAATTGAGGCCTAACTCCCGAGTGCTTCGCAACTTCACACTTCACAAAGTTGGCATTCCACCCCTTGTCAATTCTCTGAATCACAAATTTGTGAATTCGATTATTTGCTGCCACATCCCCACCTTCCAATTGATGACCATGATTCATGGATTCTGACAAGAATGCACTTCGGACTTCGGAGAAAGCCGAAGGGAGAAGCACCCATAATCCCGAAACCTGAAATCTGAAATAAATCGTGCTCATCTACTGAGGAAGGACACACAACCTTTGATATTCAACTTTAGACTTTTGTCTGACATTAAACTCCATGTAGGTTTTATAATACCAATCACCTGAGGGCCGATAATATGAACTTCACATGGAATCTCCTCCGCTAAAAACTGAACTTGATTGCTCACTTGATTCTAGTCCACATTAAACCGCTCTAAGTGTTGCGCTTTGTGTCCATGGTTGCTTCCTGTGTGAAACAAAGATTTGGATGAATTGAAGTGGGCTCAGGAAAACATAATGACCAGTGATTGAAGAAAAGGGTGATGAGTGTTCATCCTTAGATAAAAATGGAGGAGCTTTGGACTGAGACTTGTTCATGGAAGACATCGAGGGAAACCAGGCTGCTTACAAGAGAAGGAATAACCACTTTTACCAGTCGAAAAGAAAAATTTAGGGCCTGGATTTTCGAATGAGAGAGAGAGATGAGGTAAAGATACAGACTTAGGAATTATCAAAATATGCCTACGACCCTTGAAAACTTCATGTGATAACAATGGCTCCACAAGGGATGTCATGCTCCCTGTGAGCTACCAAGAACATGCAGTTTAAGTGCCTTAGCTTTGGGTTATGATATCTTCTTATTCAAAATAGAAAATAAAAAGGGGGTGGTAATTACAATGGTGGAACGTTGATCTAGGCTTAGGCAAAGTATTTTTTTATAAAATTCCCATTGACAGGGCCACCACCTAAAACTTTAGAATCCTCCAAGTTCTGCAACTTATAAGTGCAATTCGAAAATACCTCAGAAATCTTGAAGGGGCCAATCCACAAGGCTTCGAATTTACCATGTTTTCCCTTGTCTTGCTTGGGGGCATCCCACTTGAGCACCAGATCCCCCAGCTGAAAATCTTCCCTGCTTGCCCCCTTATCAAAAGCCCACTTTATTTTCTGCTGATGATCCCATGCTTTATCAAGCAACTGCTCCCTGGTCTGCTGTACTTCTACCAGCTGTAGTATCCTCCTGAAAATATCATTAGGTTCTCCTTGGTAGTCCTGGAATAATTTTTCCACAGGAAAGGTGAGCTGAGTGGGAAAAATGGCCTCAACCCGATACACCAGTTGAAAAGGAGAAATTCCCAATGACCTCTTGGTTGTAACTTTGTCAACCCATAATGCAAATTTTAGCTTCGAATCCCAGGATTTCTTGATGTCTTCTAACATATTCTTGATGATCTTTATGAGGATTTTGTTAGACGAATCTGCTAAACCATTTCCCTGAGGGTAGTAGGGAGTAGAAAGGACTAGTGTGATCCCATACTGCTCACATAAATTAATTAATGGCTCAGCTCTAAAAGAGGTAGCATTGTCTGTAACAATCCTATTTGGAAAACCAAATCTGGACATGATGTCTTCAAGGAAATTTATGATCACCTTGTGGGAGGCGTTCCTTGTAGGGATGGATTCTATCCATTTGGTAAAATAATCAGTGGAAGTCAAAATCCACCTATGCTGGCCACTTGAGGTTGGGTGGATCTCTCCAATGAAGTCAAGACCCCACTGCTGAAAAGATCCAGAAACCACTGTAGGTTTCAAAGGAAAAGATTTGAGTTGTTTCTTTCCAACAAAATTTTGACACTTGGTGGAAGCTCTAATATTTGCACAAACATTAGTAAAAAGGTTGGGCCAGAAATACCCAGCTCTGAGGATCTTATAAGCCATGGTCCTCCAAAATGATGTCCCCCACATGAGCCATCATGAAAATCAGTCATAGATTTTTGGGCTTCTTGTGGGTCTAGACACCTCAACAAGACTCCCAAAGGATCCTTCCAGTACAAAACTAGATCAATGATACAATATTTGATTGCTATGAGTTTCAAAGCACTCACCTTGTTTTTGTCCAAACCATTAGGAGGCCTCAACTTCTGTAGGAAATATATGATATATTTGTACCAGGGGCATCCTTCTAAGTTGGGGCTAACATGAGAGTCTTCAACAACAATCCTAGTTTGCTGATTTTCTGAGTCTATATTAATGAAATTAACCCCCAATGATTTGGAATTTGATTCAACCAGTAACCTGACTAAACCTTGACCTTTCACCAATTTGGTGGGTTTTATTTCCAGGTCAAACTCCATAATCGTGGCAATCCACTTGCTTCTCTTCCCATCTATGTCAGGATGGATCAATATCTCCTTCACTGTAGGAGAGGGGACGTATGCGATAACTTTTGAATGCAGAACATAGATTCTGAAAGCCTTGAGGGCCTTTATCAAATCATAGTCTTGCTTCTCCATGATATCGTATCTCATTTTTGCATCCCTCAGTGCTCTACTGAAAAAGGAAATAGTATGTTCCAAACCTTCTGCATTTCTTTGTAGAAAAACAACAGCCAGCGTATCATATGAAGCAAAAGAAAATATTAGAAATTCCTTAGAATAGTCAACGTTGATGAGCATAGGTGCTTCAGTCAAATCCATCTTGATTTGGTTGAAAGAATTCCTGGACTCAACATTCCATTTCAATTCATTCCCTTTTTTGAGCATGACTGTAATATATTTAACCAACTCAACAAAATTAGAAATGAACCTCCTTAGAAAGTTGATCTTACCTAAGAAATACTGAACCTATTTCCTAGATCTGGGGAAAGATAAGGACTGGATGGCCTCTATTCTTTTTGGATCAATCTTCACCCCTTCAGCTGACACAATATGCCCTAATAATTTACCCTCTTTCATAGAAAAAAAGGATTTCTTAGGATTAAGGGAGAGACCAAACCTCTTGCACTTCAGGAATACCTTCTTCAAATGGTGACAATGCTCTTTATGAGACCTTGAAAATATTTTAATTTCATCCAGGTAGATGACTACAAATTTGTCCCTTTCCCCAATGAAGGCAATGTTCATGGCTCCCTGTAAGGTTTCTCCCACATTCATCAATCCAAAGGGATTTTTTGCATACATGAATGTGCCCCAAGGAGTAGTGAAAAGATGTCTTCTCTCTATCCTTAGGAAGGACAGAGATTTGATTGTATCCAGAGAAGCCATTAATCATAGACATCCTGGATGAACCAATCACTCTCTATAAAATGTCCTCCATCTTTGGCAAGGGGTAATTGTCCTTTTTGGAGTTGTTGTTCAAATTTCAGAAGTCTACACATAATCTGATTTCCCCATTCTTCTTCCTCACAGGCATCAGATTAGCCACCCATTCTGAAAATCTCAAAGGGATGATGATTTGTGCATCCAACAACTTTTTCACTTCTTTTTCCATAATAGGAAACGACATGGGATTTATCTGTCTGAGCTTCTGCCTGAAAGGTTTTGTGTCTTATTTAAAATGGATTTTGTGTTCAATGATGCTGGTGTCATATGTTCTCAAATATTCATATCTCCAGGCAAACAAATCAACAAACTCCTTCATAAGCCTGACATATTCAACTCTTTGCTCCTTTGAAAATCTGCTAGACAATTTGACATATTTTGGTTCTTTCTCTGTTTCCAAATTGCATTCAGTCACATCAGCCTCTTCAGTTGAACCTTTAACCTTCACAACAACATAATTTCTATCGAACAATCTCTCCAAAGGGACTAGTCCCTTTGGAATATGGTTACTCGACAACTGAACAATATGATGGTCAACAATTTCATTAAGAAAAACATCAGCATGCGAGATTTATTCAGTATCTTGATCATGATCAATATGTAAATCATAGAATTCATCCACAGTCTCAAGAAACATTTTTATCTCAAGGTCATCCTCAAAGACCTTATAATGCTTGACATTGTCAGAAATAGAGGGTCTGTATTTTACTTCCACCTCATACTTGAGGTTTGGGGGAAAAGGGACTCTAAAATTGCTTGTTGAAACGACTAAAGAATCAACCACAATGTTCTCCTCTCTTGGAATGAAAGAGATATTAAAAGATAAGAAGAAACTATTAGCAAGATCCTAGACTTTATTTTTGTAGGCTCTTAACCTAGGGTGTTTAGCCTGATACATATTTCTGATCTACTGTACAATTAACTCATCATCCCCGAATACTGCTAGCTCCTCAATATTCATGCCTTTGGCAGCTCTCAAACCCAAAACAAGAGCTTCATACTCTGCCACATTGTTTGTTGTTTCAAATTCAAGATTAAAAGACATAGATATGGTTTCTTGGGTAGGGGAAATGAAGACTACCCCATCCCCAACACTTCCCCTAGAAGAGGCTCCATAAAAAAACATTTTCCAAACAGGGGCATTAGAAGGAGGATCTCCACAAGAGGTGATGGGCTGCTTTCTACTTTCAATGGTTTCTTGAGGACCATCAGTGAGTTGTAGCATACTGGTTCCCAGATCAATATCTACAACAAAAATTGGGTGCTTGGTTGGATTTTCTTCATCACTGATGATGTAAGCAAGTTGTGATTCCCTGTAAATCCTTCTTTGTTCACCTCCAAACACAAGAATATTGGCACATGAGAGATCCATCTGCCAATCCCCTCCCAGTATTTTGATCCAAGATCTAGACAAAAGCATTCCAAACTTAGGTGGAACATCGACCACCACAATATCCATGACCACGCTCTTCATTGGAAACTGAAATAAGGAAACAACCAGGTCTTTAACAACCCCAAGGCACTTCACCTTCCTGGAATCAAATGAGTACATGTCATGATAAGTCTTTGTGACCTCCAATCTGAGCTCCTCCATGAAAATCTTAGGCATAATATTATGAGATGCCCCTGAATCCATCAAGTAGTTGTGCAACACCTTATCATGGATGTTCAATGAGGTATATAAAGGAGGAGAGGAGTAATCTCTATCCTCCACCAAAGGTCCCAATATGACAGTGGGATTTTCATCTCGGAGGTTAACTGAATCTAGAGAATAAGATGAAGGCTCAGGTCGAAACACTTTGGAGAGGTACCTTTTGAAATTATCATGCTTTACTAGCTCTAAGAAAGACACATGAATTTTGATTTTTTGAATCTCATTCTCAAAGCTAAAGGAGGGGTGAGACTTCATAATTTCCTTCACTTCTGGGATAGGGGTCTTAATCACTGCTTGGGGGTTCTGTACCTATTTTTCCTTGCTTCCAGTTGCCACCTCTTTAACAAGATGCTCTGCTCTAGCAGGCTGATCGGGGATATCATGCTTCCCATCCTTCTTCCTGGACCTGAGGTTGTATCTATTTGGATTGCCACTGGTCCTTTCCCCTTTTCTCATCTCATTTAACTGGATATCCATGAGGGACTCTTCATAGGAAGACTAATTTAAATGAGGGGATGAAGAGGTTTCACCAATATAATGAATTTTAGGATAAGCTTCCTCTTCCTCTCCTTCTGCATCGATAACCAGGTTGTTTTGGAGAGGGGTTTGGATTTTCTGATCATCCCTGTCCCTATTTATTTGATCTCTCTAGATGATCTGAGGAGCATTATTTGGTCTCCTGAAGTTACCCTTGTTATCACTATGTTGAGATTTCTTATATCCCTGTTTCCCCTCAAATTTTAATTTCTCCATTTTTGCAGAAAGTGATTTTACTAGCTTTGTTAACTCATCAAATTGAGGGTGGGAAGAAGAGGAACCAGAGGTCGAAGCTTCAGACCTACCTTTTCTTCTACCTCTATCAGCCTTGCTCCTAAGTGTGTCAACTGGCAGCATATTGGATTCTACTTCAAGGGCTGCATCTTTCATATGAGCCAAGGAGATAGCTCTTCTTTCTCTCAGTAGGAGGCAAAACTCAGGGTCAAAGGCACTAGCATAAGTGATCTTGGCATAAGTTTCAATAGGCTTAATATCAATGGGGATCTTATTGTACGTTTTATTAAATCTCTTGGAGAAGTCTGAGACAGATTCCCCTTCTTCCCTCTTAAGAGATCCGAACTCTGTGATATAATACATGAAGTCTTTTTTGTCCCCCCGATGTCTTAAGAATGCATAGTATAGAGCTTCAATCCTATCAATAGATCTAAGAGTCAGAACCCTGAACCATTTGCTAGCCTCACCATCAAGGCTCTGTACAAAACTCTTAGCCAGACATCTTCATTTTCAATATTAAGATTATCTGCATAACTATAAAATGTTGAAAGGTGCTCTTTGATAGTTATGTCTTCCTCTCCTCTAAACTTGGGCATGCACTTGAGGTAATATCCAACTGGGAGGGGATTCATAGGCTGAGGTAAAACAAGAGGAGAATACCTAGTAGCCACAATGGCATCCATTCTGTTTCTAGGAGGATTAGCATATTCCATTTGGATGTGAGTTGTAGGGGAACAAGGGGGAGATGAATTTTGGATAGGTGAGACTGCAACTGCATATCTAGGATAAGGAAGAAATGACTAAGTGTTGGAGGAAAATGGTATAGGGCTCAAAGGAAAAGAAGTTTCCCCCTCTTTAGATGTAACAACTATGATAGGAGGAGGAGTAGGGAGACCCAAAGTGGGAAAATATTCTAAGCCTCTAGGTATGAACCACTTTACAATCTCATAAGAAATAGGGGTGTCAAAGATTTCTTCTAAATGAGGCCTAGAAGGGGAGAATTCAACAGGGAAACTCCCAAAATTTAAACTTCTAGAAACTCCAACAGATGGTATAATGGGAAAATTAGATGCAACTAGCGGAGTCTTTAGAGAAGAATCATGTGAATTACTAGAATCACCTGATACAACAGTTGAAATCCCTTATTGAGGGGTCTTTCCCTTTCTGATAATTTTCTTTGGGTCAGCTTCAGGTGTTGCTAGAGGTAGCTGTGGAGTGGACCTCATGTGTCTGCCTTTCAGAGCCACAACTTAAACAGTGGAGTCGCTAGGTGCAAGTTGCAATATTCAATGGTACTGATATTTGATGCACTTTCATAATCATAATTTCTTTGTATTTCTTACCCAGGGAAATGTCTTCAATTCGTTCTCGACAATAGCGCCAAGAATGTTAGCATTGAGAGTCACCCTCAGATTGTGGGAGGATAAGCCCAGTACCCATCAAAGATGTTTGGTGGATGTTTGATTTATGTGAGTGGAGGTCATATGGGGAAAACTCAATACAAGAATGATTTCAACACAAAACTGGACAAGTATTGCATAGGGAAGTGAAGGCCTCATTAACGCTAGTTAGTGATTTGAGTTTAAGTGTGAGCAGAGGGAAGACTTAGTTAGAAGGGTGGAAAATACTGTTATGGGCATAAGGATTTCAAGTATCTTGGTGAAGAAAAACTTAGACTCAAGAGCACTATTGAGCTCAAGCTTTAGACACTGAAATATGTCCAAGCAACACAATCACAACAACATAACAATCAAACCTACATTATCATGCAACTACAACAACTCAATTGGATCCTCCATGCCTGAGTCATTCAATGTGAGAGGGAATAAGATAACAAGGAAGCTGACTAAAACCGGTCATGATACCATTGTAATCAAACCTACATTACAATAGCATCACAACCCTTGACTGGATCCTCCATGCCTGAGTGTTTAGCACAATTTTACAGAGAGATGAAAAGAGGATGACTTCTATTAATGTGAAAGTATCTAATGTGATACATAACTAGAGAACAGTTCTAGTATCAAAATATTACAAAATAGGGAGCTTTGCTCAACCAATTGATGACCATAACAAAATCTTATCTCCAACTATTTATACTCAGACTCCTTTACAACTGCTAGAAGTGGGGTTTGATCTAACCATTATGTCTAAAGATTTCCATCTGAGTACTTCTCTGTTGGGATGCGCGTGAATCTTCCTCATGCTGACATTTTTGACCCTCATGACAAAGCTCTCCATGCCTTCTATTTATGGATTGAGCTGAGGTTTCAACTACTGACCTGTGTCCATTAATGAATATATCCTTGGGATCAAGACCGAGCCAGGTAACCAGGGGATGACTACCTGTTGTGATTAAATGTGATGCTGAATGAGCATACGAATTCAGGGTCATTGGTCTGATCGAGATATGTGGCTGGGACGATTCTGCTATTTGCGGTGCTTCCACTGAAAATTACCCATCCACCAATTCTGGGATACATTAGACCTTGCATGGAGACGACGTCAAATTTGGCGTTTTAAGAGCCTTGGACGCGAAGCATAGGATGAGCGCCCTGTGAATTTGGCCTTACTCCAATGTGACCTATGGCTATGACCCGATGGTTTATCCCAAATGGTATTTCAGGATTTCACACTTTGGAGGTCTTCACAACACCTGACTCCTGATTTCCCGATACTCGAATCGGCAAAATCACTTTACTCAGAACGACAATCAGATCTGTTTCGCAATTGACGGCTGTGATGGCTTCTTCAAAACCTTGAAATGGAAAACTCTATGTATTTGGGTGTTAGCTTCTCTTTTTAGGCCCACCTTCCACATGACTTTGGACCATGACCCGGGGCCTATCTCCCAAGTGATTCACAACTTTTCACTTCACAAAGTTGGCGTTCCACCCCTTGTCAATTCTCTGAATCGTGAATTCTATTATATGCTACCATGTCCCCACCTTCCAATTGACGACCACGATCTTTTCATGGATTTTGACAAGAATTCACTTTGAACTTCGGAGAAAGAAGAAGGGAGAAGCACCCATAATCCCGAAACCCAAAATCTGAAATAAATCATGCCCATTCACTGAGGAAGTACACACAACCTTTGATCTTCAATTTCAGACTTTTGTCTCATGTTAAACTCTGCACAACTTTTATAATCATGATCACTTGAGGGCCACTAATCTGAACTTCACATGGAATCTCCTCTGCTGAAAACTGAACTATCTTTCTCTCTTTCAATTCGAGTCCACATTAAACCGCTCTAAGTGTCGCGCTTTGTGTCCATGGATGCTGCCTGTGTGAAACAAATATTTGGACAAATTGGAGTCGGCTTAGGAAAACTGAATGACCACTGACTGAAGCAAAGGGTGATGAGTGTTCATCCTTAGAGAAAAATGGAGGATCTTTGGACTGAGACTTGTTCATGGAAGACATCGAGGGAAACTAGGCTGCTTACAAGAGAAGGAATAACAACTTTTACCAGTCAAAAGGAAAACTTTAGGGCCTAGATTTTCGAATGAGAGAGAGAGACGGGGTAAAGATATAGACTTCGGTATTATCAACATACACCTATGACCCTTGACAACTTCATATGATAACAACTTCCTTAGTGTATTTTTCAAGATATTTAAAATCGATTCAGTAATTTCCTATTTTCATGTTAACATCGTCTAACTTAGATAATTTTTTTTCTTAAAACTTAAAAAAATCTTCCTCTTCATCTACAAAAACTTCGTCTATATATTATTCTTTATTTGCAAGAGAGAATTCAACATTATCACACTTAGAATTATTGCAATTAGAATATTTTGGAGAGTCTTTACCTTCATTGTCCTTGATGGATTTGTCTTGATATACCTTCTCTAGATTCAGCCATAGGTCCTTGGCAGAGGAATGTTGTCCTATGCTTTCTTTGAAAAAATATGAGAGTCCATTGAAAACGGTCTTGAGTGCCATTGCATTGTGCTTATTTGCTTCCTTTTGGGCTGTAGATTTTGACTGATTCTTTGAGTGAACTAATCCACCAACAATTGTGTTCCAAACACCTGCTCCTTTTTCCTTCAAATACCCTTTCATTTCTATTCTCCATGTCGAGTAATATGTCTCATAAAAAATGGGAACTTCATCTGCATGTTCATCCATTTGTGTCTCCACAAATCTCCTTCAAGCTTGTAAAGCTTATGATGAAGCCATGCTCTGATACCAATTCTTGGACACATCGATCACACTGAGAGGGGGGGTGGATCAATGTGAGGCTATTTTTACACTTCTTACAAAACTTTAGTTAGAAATCACCATTCATGACATCATTACTCATTATTTCCATTCACATTTAGTTTCTTTCATGTAAACATATCTCAACATACATCAACAATAAAGAACTATGAACCTGTTGATTAAGGTTGATTGTCATTGATGTCAACCCTTGAAGAAAGCCCCACAACACAAAGGTTTGGGTAATGGACCCAAGATTGTTTGATGTAAATATGACTCATTATTGTCTTATCATGGTTGATAAGAAGTAAATATGGATGAACTCCAAAGTGGTCCCCTTATGGTGAAATCCCTCACGGGAAGACGCTTTGCGGAGTAAGAGAACCCATGCTTAATTGTGGAATAATGAGAAGGAAAATAAATTTGTCAGGTAAACTATCCTAGCTGGACAGTTCTTGTCATTCCATTTTCAGTGGTATGTGGAACATCACATAACTCACGGTTAGAGAGTTATGGCCATGAGAAGTTGGAGACCCTAGGTTTGGGTAATGGACCCAAGTTTGTTTAGTGGATAACGATACG
>JASDQU010207686.1:7943-28338 GCA_032191745.1 Picea mariana | reverse complement strand
CATAAATTTAGCTGGTAGAAAATTGTAAACCAAACATTCTAACTAATGCTAGCATTAATCCACCTTCGACCAATGCATACAAAAATATATGATTCAAAAAGACCATATACGATCAAATACTTTGGATATGCCAACATATATAACATTGGGAATAGTGAATTTGGAAATAAGACCTCCATTCCACTATCTAATCAGATCATGACAAATATGGTACTTTTTATTATATAAAAATCGATGTTTTTAGTTCCCTAGTTCCAACAATAAATAATATGGAAATTTTTATTGTCAAAGGAAAAACTAATATGAAGTCAATGAATTATCGATCGCTATATCCCCTCTATGCCTACAACAGGGACTAATAAGAATATGGTGCCCTTTGTAGATTTGAGTACATAATTATGTTAAGTAGTTTCTAATCTTGTTGTATTTATTTTCCACTGATTGTTATTCATATAATCAAATTCTACTATACAATAAAACAATTTATGTCCATCTCTAAGATGGATAAATAAACGATTGAGTTCACCTCTTTATTGAAACTTAGAATTATCAATGTATAATCTTTAGATATCAGGACTATATTTTGGTTCTATTTGTTTCTTTATTGCCCATGTGTATTTCTTGAAATCTAATTCTTCCCTTGAAAAATACGAGTGGTTCTTAGCTGCAAACTCAATAATGTATCCCTCCAGAGTCGTATTGACCTATAAATACGTTGCTCACGTGATCGGGCAATCCAGCCAATGAAGCGTTGCAATATTTTCTGTATCCCAAGTACCTTTTTTCTCGACTCGTTCTTGGAATTCTGGATCTTCTTGGAGCCTATCTATCCAATGGAATAGTTATTTCAGAAATTTAACTGAGAATATATCGTACTGGTCACTCGATCTTTCTGAGTAAAAGATAACCTCCCTTGCATCTTTCATATATTTACCTCGCAACTCCACTTCTTTCCATATGAAGGAATCACAATTTCTCTCCCACCACTGGCGAATATCGGATCAGTGGATCCATGGAAGAATTCTCCCTACAGGTTCCCTTATGAAGCAGGTCTTGACAACAAAACCATTTTGTTGGCATGGAGTTGATCAGACCAGGGTCCTTCTCAAGTCACCAAAAAAAGGTACCTAAGTAGTCTAGAGCGATGGCATTTTCATCTTCCTTGAAGGGAAGAAGCCTCACCTGAAGTGCAACCAAGATGAGTAAAATAGGGAAGGGTAAGAAGAATACTTAGACAAATCCATACAATATTGAGATCGATGTTAGTCTTGCGCAAGATAGATTAAACCCATAATTGTCTGAACATTCCTAACTCATATTAAATAAAATTGAGTTGATTTACATTCATAAATAAGCTATATCCCATTAAGAAGATCTAACATAAAGACAATACGAAACAACATTCAAGATAATCTGAAGCTAAAATAATTTCAAAATTTGGGTCTCTCTTTGTATTAACATCAAATGGATCTTCCCAATTACATGATTCTACTTACTTATTGACATAGCTTGGTCATGACAAAGCTTAACATCAACACTCTACTATTGAGAGACAAGGTTAAGCCGAACCCTTTCTCTTTCAACATTACAACATGACATGGCTCTGTTACACCCTTATTCTGGTTCCAAAACCCGGACTCTAGAACTCTAGCTAACATTTACCCAAAATGGAAAATAACACAGAACTCAATCATCTGGACTACATCTCCATCCGACCAACTCTCTGAACCCTTTACCATCATATTCATCTTGTATATATAAGACAATTGGGATCTTCAGGTTGAGACTTCGAATGCTTTCTTGTTCTTGTTCTATTGTAACTTCTTTCTCCATGTTGGTGTTGTGTTGTCTTTCCAACCATTTTTGGTTTCTTTCTTTGTTCTGTTGTCCAACTCCTCTGTGACTTGTGCAAATTTTGTTTACCAAAGTTGGGACTGCAACATTCCTTTCACAAATTCTAACAACAAACTGATGGTCCCAACAACATGGTGGAGCAACGCGTAGAAAGAGAAAAAAGGTTATAAAACATTGGGTTTGGGGACACTTTTTCCACTGTTGTAATGGGTTTTGGGGGAAACTTTGTCAACTTTTGTAACAGGCTTAGCCCTATTGTTATGCATAAATATTTAAAAGGGAATTTGGTATAAGAGCATGATTCTCCCTTAGTGCATAAGATTTAGAGGAATATAGAGCGATAGCGCATGATTTTTAAGGGACTCACATGAATGTAGAGATATGTAGTATGATTGAGGAGTGAACTCACACTGCAACAGAATGGCTAGGGAGGTTTGGGATGGTATTATTGTTGAATATCTTATAGCGTAGTGCATAGTTGTAAGGAATATCTTAATGAATAATATCAGAAGCCAGTCCTTGTGGATGTAGCCCAAGTTGGGTGAAACACGTAAATTTGTGTGTTATCATGTGTTGCAATGTATGTTGTGTTCTAGTTTATGTAAATGTATGGATCACATATGATGTTGTGATTTTTTATGATTACAGTTGCCTGAGACATCCTCCAGGACACAGAGTGATTGAGTTGACTTGAGAGAGAGCCCACGATATGGGTGTGTGGTTCGTACCTAAGACAGAATTTGAATTTTGCATTGGCCTCCTCCTTATAGATATTTGACATGAACTCCATATGATTCTCATGTGTAACACAGTGAGAAAGAAGATCTACTAAGTTAGGCGTGCCTGTGACTGAGCACATGTGAACGTGTGAATTCCCATGAGTTGTTTGCATCATTCGGAGACAAAGATGAAACAATGTATTAGCCTCCTCTGAGCTGAGAGTTGAGATTATGAAATTCAGATGAATCTCCTATGTAATGCAATTGGAAAGAAGATCTGTTGAGTTGGGAATTCCTGTGGATGAGCATAGGTGAACATGATCCTAGTGGTTGAGCACTAGTTAGTGTGGTTATCCTATGAGATGAAGTGAGATAGAGATGTTGACATCCTTGTGGGTGTCACCCTAGTGGTTGATCACTAGTGGGTGTATAAGATCCCTTTCTACATTGTTCAAGAGTCAGACTCACCTGTAACCCTAATTGTTATGTAAAGGGTACAGGTCAGCCCCACCTTAATGTAAAAGATAATTAATATAGTAATTATTAAGTATATTATAAGTTATTGAGGTTAGACATGTTGTGCCAACAAACACTTATGTTGATAGTTTCAGTCTAATATAAGTAAAGGTAAATTACCCATTGAGGAATCATATCACAAGTGTGAGTTTGGAAATTTCAGCAAGTACTTCTTCTTGGGAAACATGCATACCTCTCTTGGGCGCTAGGTTTATAGGGTTTGTGAGCACCCTTTGTGTGCTAAGTGTTTATGGTGGTGAAGGTATTTCTCTTGAAGAATATAGCAAAGGCTTGGTTGGGTTTTCTTCCCTTGTGTAGAAGGGTTTCCCAAGATATTTCTTGTGTACAATTGCATGGTGTTTCTTCTTGTGATATTGGTTGTTGCAAATTGTTTATGGTAAAAATAATTGCAAAACATTAAGTACAAATTTGTTTTAATTTCATAAAATATTAACATGTTTTGGTTTTACAATTCCACACATTTCATATAGAGTGCCATTTTCCTCGTTCTTAAAGAAAATGTTAGATTCATAATGAAGAAAAATGAAGAAACATAATGAAAATAACTGAAGCAATCAGGAAACCATGATGAACATAAATAAATAGAATATTGGCAGAAAAGGCATACTCTTTAATCATCAATGAGAAAATAATAATGTACATAGACGTACATATATAATAAAAATATACCATAATTTTCATGTAACTGTATAACAGTTAGGTAAACTAACGAACTATGATTAGAGTTTTAACATCCTCCCTTAATCATAAGTTTGTTCTTGCTTGAAAAACTGTCACTACTTGAAAATCAACAATGTGTCAAGCGAATATTCAGAGGGATGGCTTAAGATTCTCTCTAAACTATGAAAAATAGAAGAAGCTGATGTCTTGTACTAAATTGGTGGTTTAAGGTTGACCACAAAATCATTTGGTGGTTTCGGGATGACCACAAACCAATCTGGTGGTTTCGGGATGACCACAACCTGAATGTATAGCAGAAGATGATGTCTTCTACTAAATGGCATGGTTTTAAGTTGACCATAAAGTAACAAGAGCTAAAGGATAAAAAATCTGAAAAATGTAACAAGCAGAACTTCATGTGTTATGCTCAATTGGTGGTTTTAAGCTTACCACAAACTATCAAGAACAAAATGTTTAGGAACAATACTGCATACCATAAATCAAGAATAATATGTTTAGGAAAATGACTGCATACCAAGAACTAGGTTGCATACTTGATCATCTGTTCACAGACTCTAAATCAAACTTGGAACCTAACTAAAAAATTTAGATTTCCCCCCCATTCAGGGAAAAGTGGTTCAAATTCCCTTGGCCGTCATTCACAAGGGGTCCTAATCATACCCTATAACATCCAACCTTAAAAAAAATTCATGTCTGTCAACTGTAGAAATATCTCAAATCATGTATGATTGTACTTATGTATAAATTCATTGATAAGAATGCTCCAATAAATTGGATTCCAAACGCCAACGCCAATTTCCTAACCATTCAAAATTAATATGTTTATGCTTTCTCTTTTGACACCTTACTTAGAGGTGATTTGTCTTCCCACAAAATCTACATGGGTGAAGATCAAAACAATTTGACTTATCATGATCAAACTGGTGACAATGTTTTCATTGCATGGGTTCTTCATCTGACCGATTATCATGATCTGGAATATCTGTAGCAACATCATCATCAAAAATATCCTCTACATGTTCCTTACCAATATCCTCAAGCTTTGTCTTCCTATATTCATTCAAAAAATCTCAACTCATAAAGAAAATATTTTTTCTATAATTAGGAATATGAAAAAGGTTGTTAGTGTCATTTTCATATCCTAGTCCATATCGATTTCATTTAAAGTGTAATTCTTCCCATGGTCGAACAATTCTGATTTCTTTGCCATATTCATCCACAACTTTCTCTGACATAGGGACTTCATCCAACTCATCTTCATGTTTATCATTAGTCAACTGATCATCTTCATTATTTTCATCCTTGATGTCATTTTGTTTGTTGAAATCACATTGTTGGTGTCGAAGGAGATTTAACTCATCAAAAAACATTTTTTTTTTAAGTTTGAACATATCAATATTCTTGTGTGTTACTTGTAAACAAGTAATCATTGTACTAAGAGTGCACTTGTTTATTGCAATTGTATATTCTGTAGTTGAGTTAATTACTATGTGCAATATTGTAAATATTTCTTCAATTCTTGCCATTATGTATAATATGGAAGAGAGATGTTTGTATGTTGATTCCACAAAATTCAATTATGTATCTTGTTCTGCATGCCAAGAGTGATCGTCCGTTGCATGAATGCCAAAAACTACATGATAACCAATGACTTAGATGCACACAGAGATCCTAAGACTCCCTTATTCAGTTTTGGGTAGGTCTACAACTTAAACAATAACACCAAATACAATTTTTCAAGCACAATTTGTTAAACCCCTTTTTTTACAACTACCTTACAACTCCATCCGTATAAATCCATTACAAAAATCATAATAAAAAATACTCTTAACAATAGTTCTTATAACTCCTCTAAGAAAAGAAACCTTTATAACCTCATGTACATTTAATTATAATAGAGAAAACTCCTCCATATAAATTTTCAAGCTTATAACTCCCATATGATTCCTTAAAAAAACATATCATATCACCCCCTCTTTTTTTTAAATAAAAAAAAAAAGTATGTTTATGATCCCACTTGAATTAAATAATACTTTAACTCATTGAATTTTAATCCACTTATTACTCCCAAATAAAAAATTTAGAAGATCTTTCATAAATCTTAGAGATTTTAACCGATTTCTTCACTGTAATGTTTTACCTGAAATCTCTTTATGCACAAATATTAGGGTTTTATTATTTTTTGAAACTATATAATCCATTTTGCTATGTTCAAAATTTTTGTTCTTTCCTAACAAAAAACGTTATATGCATAGAAGGATAAAAACACATGCATGAGAAAAAGATAATTCAAATTAAATAAACAAAATTTATTGACATTCAACATAGTTGAAGATAAAAATTTATGAGCACATAAATATAAAAGGAAATAAAAAATAGTTTTATTTGAAATATATCAAAAAAAAATATTGTCTGTTACATATTCCTGGAAATTTTAATGCGTTTGTCATATAGACTAGGATTGGGGCTCCCATGGACCATAAGAGAAATATGTACAAGAAATAGGACTGTGGAAAGAAGAAGTGGGTGACGGTAGAGTGTAATACCTAAAAAGAACAAATTGAAAGGTATCAGTCCTTGGCTAGA
The DNA here is from genome assembly GCA_032191745.1 of Picea mariana. Classification (NCBI taxonomy): domain Eukaryota; kingdom Viridiplantae; phylum Streptophyta; class Pinopsida; order Pinales; family Pinaceae; genus Picea; species Picea mariana. The sequence goes on along the minus strand of JASDQU010207686.1, from coordinate 21,961 downwards.
CATTTCTATTTAAAAAGGTGGAATAAATGGATTGATAAACAAAACAGGATGTGATCAGTATAGACTTACACTGATGGTACATATCACCCCTTTTTCTATTTGTTGGTTGATGCCTTTTTATTGATGTTGTCGATGACTACTGGAATCGTGCCAACTACTTATTGCCTTTCTTTGATGACCTGCTTCAATTCCCTTTTGACCCATTCTTCAATGTATCTTCTCAAGGGGCTGACGTTGATCTCATTCTGGATTTTTATGTTGAAAAGTTCATTTTCTAATTCCCTTAGATCGATAGAAATATTACGCAGAGCCTAATCAATTTATTCATTCTATAACGAATAGTCGACTAGCTATTTGTCGACGTCATCTTCACCATATTCAAGGATGGTGTAAAAATTTTCTAAAGAAAATGCCTTAAAAATATCAACTTGTTTATCGAAGGCTTGCTTAGTTAAGGGCGAGGATTTGATGAGTAACTTGGGGTCTTGGACCTCGTTGGTCCTTCCGGCTAAGTTTATTTTGGTCAACTTTGTGAATAATTTTTCTTTCTTTGATATGGCTTGTTCACATGACTAGACAATGAGACGCAGATTCTTCACTTCCTCTTTCCGGCATGCATTTAATTGAGAGATCTGGTTTTTGGAGGGGATATCTTGTTGTATTCTTCTCGTTTATGTCATGTTGTTGACATGGGTGCCAAAAGGAATGATCGTGTCTAAATAGAAGCATTCTTATTTTTTTAAATCCACCTGCAAATGTTCGAGAAAAGTATGTGCCCTCGTTCCAAGGCAAGGCATGATTTGTGATGTTTCCCATGCCTCAATAATCAGTTCCATTATTTTCTTGATATTATTCTCCACATATCCTCTACAAAATGCGAGGATGATGGAGGATCCTTTTAACTTGGCTGCAGGGGTGGAAGGCATGGCTATTTCTAAAGGACTAACAAGCAATGGCATAGAAATCAAAGCCTCCTCCAATTCCTTAACTAGGTCCTTCAGTCTAGCATTCTCGTCCTCAATTCCTCCAATGGAATCATCAAGAGAATATTCGGTTGCTATGTGAAGTACAAATATTTAGGATGGCTACATGTTTGCAAGGTTAACCTCTAAACAAGATTTTCCTTTCTTATTTTTTACAGCTCTCTTTTCAATAATTATTTTTTTAGACTTGCTGTAAAAAACAACGCTCTGGAACATGAAGGATTCATCTTCGTAAACAAATTAGGTATCATCTATCTCCATTGGATGACTATGCTATATCATGTCTCCGGGGTGATCAAGGTTGCGGAATACACTATCCAGATCATGCTCAAGTTCCATGTTCTCACTCTCATTTTCAGGGTCTTCCACCTGCCCTACATTTTTTTTTCTCTTCTTCTGGATGGGAAACTTGTGAGAACTATCAATTTTAGGGTGAGGAGTGTTGGAAAAATGCGAGGGGGGGGGTGAATCAATTGTTACCATGATTAAAAAATTATTCCCATTTTAAACTCATTACCAAACACTCAATGATGATCACAATAATTTAGGGAAGTAAGCACTAGAGTATTCTACATCAATCACACACATGAAATACATAGAGACATATATTCCCGAGGAAACCCATAAAGGGAGAAAACCTCTTCTTCTTGATATGATAAGTAGTCTTTATTTTCTATACATTATCATTCTTATGAACTCCAATGCCTTTTGAGGCTACCACCTCTGTTCTATAAGCTGCAACTTGCTGATAGCACCAACTCTCTGTTTTCTCTAGCACCCACTAGAAGGAAGCACCAACTTCCTGAGTTTTCCAGCACCAACTGGATGGAAGCATGAACTTCCAATCACACGGACACCAAACTCTATAATAGATAACAATAGTTCTCCCTTGCACCACCCTACCACCCTGGTTTTTCTAGTTGCAACCAGATGGAAGCTACAACTCCCTATGTTCAAGCACCCACTTGACACTCTGAGGACAACAATCCTCCCTAGGACCACCTTACCACCCTGATTATAAAAACTTCACTTACTAAAATTTATTACAGTGATACAGTGTTTATCAATGGCTTACCAGTCTCATCATTGTTTTGCTACACTACTCTGCTCTGCCTGCATCAGTGTCCTCCTGCTCCCTCACTTGCGATTTTTGTTCTTCAATGTTTTACACTCTGTGCACCATGCCCATTCTATGCGCTATGCCTCTTTTGTGTGTTTCAGCTACTGTACACAACATGCTTCTACCCGCATGAATAACTCTCAATAGAAGAAACCATCGTTTCTCTGTTCTGCATATATTTATCATGCCAAGTCTTCTGCCAGATCATACACCTAACTGTTCATTTTCTCTGGTGATCATGTTGAGTCTGTTCTTCATCAATGGTCATTATCATGAGATTCTTTGACATATCTAGCAGTTATAGTCTTTGACTCTCTTCCATCTATCAATTATCTCTATGATGAGTCTTCATTCCATTGGTAGTTACCTCGAGACCCTTCAGTTCCTCTGGCGATCACCCTAAAGCTCCTCGAATTCTCTAGCAGATACAATCACTCCATTCTGTCAGTTACAGAGAGTCATTTTGGATTCTTTGGCTTCTAAGCCCCTTCCTTCACGTGACCATAGGAGGTGACCAAACACCTATTCAAAAGGTGCTTCTTGATCGCCCCAAGTTTGAAGTGGATATTAGAGACGTGATAACTCCTCCCTCAATATGACCTTGGGTGATGAACTGATGTGACCACGCGATTGTGGGTACATCTAAATGTGGTGTAAAAAAAAAACTACTTTTCACCCCAGAATTTATCTCGAGCCTCCACGTGTCCTTTCTACAAAACCATGGTTTCGATTGCGGCCCGCCTTAAACTTTTTAAAGGTTGCACATCTTCAATCCCCGCAATCCGATGAGACTGATGATCTTACGATCTTGATGGTACTCCTGAGTGGACAGATCAGATTGGATGGTTTATTTCATGGAAACAAATCAATGGTCAGATTTGATCCTTACACTCATCCTTGCATTGTTCAATCTGACAACTAGTAATTAATCAAACATTGAGATGGACGGTTGTTGGAACTTCTCCCTTCAAAACTTTGAGATTTCAAATCTTCAAACCTACACTATCCTTGCACTGTACTATGATCAACGGTTGAGAATACACCCGAAGTGATATTTTAGATCGGATGACTCGTGTCCTTGCTAAGGTGGTCTGCTGACGTGGGTGAGATGTGTAGGTAGTGTAGTGGAGTGTGGATGCAGAGTGCGATAGTGAAGTGTGACGTGTAGCAGATAGTGGAGTGTGACGTCAGAGCGTGGGGGTTGTATGTATGAGTGGTTCGGTGGTTTACTCGGAGGGGGTGTTAGGTAGTAAGTGGTAATGATAAAGGGGGGTTTGATTTGACAGGAAGGTGACACGTATGAGGGTCCCACAAGGAAAAATACAACCAGCTCGGACCCCCTCCATAGTTAAAGGAAAAAAGGTAAAGGGGGTTCGATATGCTCTATCGACTATAGATCTGAGTCCCTAATTCTCGACTACTAATATTAGCATGAAAGTTTACTAACATATCTTGTCCTTCCACTTTAGAATGATCTGATGGATAAAATTCACTTCAGATGATCTGACGGTCGAGGATTTACTTCGGCTCTCCAGGTCTCCGGGCTTAAAGTATTTCAAATCTCAAACTGATGCTCATGATCAAACGAACCAGATCCACTTCGGATGATCTGATGCTTGAGATTTACTATAGATGATATGATGATGGAGATCTATTTCAGATGATCGAGATTTACTTTGGCTCTCTGAATCTTCGGTCTTCAGGGATTTCAAATCTCAAATCGAAAAATCTAAAGTGAGATGTTTTTGGAGCTTAACCTCGTCGCATATTTATGACCGAACTAAATGTTGTTCATCGATCATGATCCTAGATCGATGGCTCAATTTGTCTATGATTTATCTCTTCTAGATTATCCCATCCTTCCACTCGAAAGTGATCCAACGACTGATGGGAATTCAGGTAATCAAATTCTCAACCATTTTTCCCTTCTTATCCTATCCTTCAAATTTAAAATGATTTGACGACTGATGGGAATTCGGGTGATCGAGATGTCAAATCTCATCCCTTGCTTATCTTTTCCTTCCACTAATTCAATCCGAAGACTGTCACATATTCCTTTTGAGCTTATCCTTCTTGCAAATTCACTGGATCTAACGGTTGTTGGTCCTTTTCTCTCAGATCCAACGGATGGGGTCTGGTCCTCTCTTGAGCACTCATTCCTACTGTTTGAACTCTGATATAATGGTTCAGATTCTTCATAGTGTTCGATCCAATGACCACTATCGATCCTCCTCCTGAGGTTTTGATCTCTCTGACTTTGAAGGTTTTATAAGCTTTCACGGGTCTTGACCTTTGCTCCTCCTACAAGTCTGTCTCTTGGACCTTGTCTACACTTCTGGAAGTTGCTATCTTTTCTGAGATTTCTCGTCTCTGCATATTGTTCTCTTCTCTTGCCGAGCTTATGATTTTCCTATTTTCCATCGATGCTTTTGTTCTTTCCATCAATGACAAGAACACACTTTCCTGTAAAAGATGCCAACAATCTCCCCCTTTGGCATTGATGGAAACCCTAAAAGGATGTGTATTCTACTTGGACCTCCAACTGTAGCGTCTAGACGACTCCTTTTCTCCTCCTTTTACATCAATGTCAAAGAAAACATTCTCCCCCTAAGATGTTGTAGTACTTTTCAGAGGTATATGATATTCAACCAACACATACTCCTACTGATATGATAAACTCTCTTAGGTTGATAATGGGTTCATGGCCAACTTCTGGCGTAGATACTCAAACTGAGCTTTTGCAAGAGATTTAGTGAAGATATTAACAATATGATCCTTGGATGGATTATAATGCAAATAAATAATAGTGTTGGTCATGTGTTCCCTCAAGAAGTGATACTTGATGTGTATATGCTTGGTATTTGAGTGAAACAGAGGATTCTTTGACACACTAATTGCACTAGTATTATCACAATGAATTGGGATCGGTGCAATATATTTTACCTCCAAGTCAGCAAGTCTCTGGATCATCCATAATACTTGGGTACAACAAGTGGCAACTGCAATGTACTCAGCTTCCATAGTCGATAAGGAAATGGAACCTTGCTTCTTTCTCCACCATTCTACAAGGGAATCTTCTAAAAATAATGCACCTCCCCTTGTGCTTTTTCTTCCATCCATGAAATTAGCCCAATCAACATCTGAATAGACTGATAATTGAAAATTTTGATTCCTAGGATACCATAGGCCATAGTTCATCGTTCCTTTCAAATATTTGAATATTATTTTGACAACTATCAAATGACTCTGTTTAGGTGTAGACTGATACCTTCCTACCATTCCAAAAAAATTAATTATGTATGGACAAGATGTTGTGATGTACAACAGACTGCCTATCATAGACCTATATGAACTCTGATCAAAATTAGGTGAGTCATCATCCTTTCTTATCTTGCATCTAGTGACCATAGGTGTCCTCATAGGTGTAGAATCTTCCATTTGAAACCTTTTCAATATTTCTCTTAGATATTTCTCCTGAGAAAGAAATATTCCTTCATACCTCTGAGTAATTTGCAGACCAAGAAAAAATGGTAGTTCCCCTATCATACACATTTCAAATTCAGACTACATGGAAGAAGAAAACCATTTTACCAGTGAAACATTAGTACTTCCGAAGATGATGTCATCTACATAGACGAACAAAATGAGAAAATAATTTCCCTCTATTTTGATATATATATATATATATATATTGTTGTCAATTGTTCCTCTCTTGGACCCTTTGTATCTAAGATACTTATCCAGTTTGTAGTACCAGGCACAAGGAGCTTGTTTCAACCCATATAAGGCTTTCTTTAGATTCCAAACAAAGTCAGGGTTATCTAATAGTTGGAAACCTTCTGGTGGTTCCATATAGACTTCTTCTTTTAGATCTCCATTTAGAAAATCTGACTTGACATCCATTTGATGGAATTTAAACTTCTTATGACAAGCATAGGTAAGAAACATTCTAATAGCTTCTAATCTTGCTACGGGCACAAATGTTTCATCAAAATCCAGTCTTTCTATTTAAGAATATCCTTTAAAGACCAATATAGATTTATTCCTAACTATTTCTCCTTGTTCATTAATTTTATTCTTAAACATCCATTTGGAGGAAATAATATTCTTATCTTTTGGTTTAGGAATAAGATCCCAAGTATTGTTCTTCTCAATCTAATCCAGTTCCTCATTCATTGATTTTAACCAATTTACATCTTCACTGGCTTCATTGAATTTCTTGGGTTCTACCATGGATATGAAGGCTATATGTGACTGATCGGTGTCTTTGATTATCCTTCTCCTGGTTTGTACACCTTTTTCTTTCTCACCAATTATCTGACTTGCAAGATGATTCTTTTGAGTAATTTTGGAGGAAGGATTTGATGTTGTCTGTTGATTTGAGTCTGCCTGAGTGTTTGTATATTCATCTGACTCGGAGTATTATTTTTATGATCCCTGGACCTATTCATATTAAACTTCAACTATATCCTTTGTGGTTGATTCAATATTCCTCACCTCTTTTACTGAAATTCCTTCATCAACTTTTATGTCAATACAATCAACCAATTTATGCAGCCTCTTATTATAGCATATGTATCCTTTGTTGTTTGTAGCATAACCTAAGAAGATTCCTTCATCATCCATGTCATTATACTTGCCAAGGTTTTCATTATTATTATTTATGTAGCACTTACCCCCAAAGACATTGAAGTGTTTGATTGAAGCAAGTCTTCCAAACCACAGTTCAAAAGGTGTCTTGTCACTGTGTGGTCTGAGGTGAGATTTCTTAAGAATATGCATTGTTGTGTGTATTTCTTCTACCCAGTAGGTTTAACCAATGGTCTCCTCATTTTTCATTGATCTAGCCATTTGCTGAACTGTTTTGTTTTTCCTCTCAACTACTCCATTTTGTTGTGAAGTTCCTGGGATTATGTATTCTCTTTTGATCCCATGTTTATCATAGAATTCCTTAAAATCACTTGACATAAATTCTTCTCCTCTATCTGATCTTACAACCTTTAATCTATTGCATGTTTGATCCTCAGTTAAAGCCTTACATATTTTAAATTTCTCAAATGCTTCAGCTTTTTCTTTTAGAAAGGAAACCCAAGTGAGTCTGGAGTAATCATCAATGATCAACATGAAGTAGTTTTCCTTCCCTGTGCCTTTCTATCTTTATGTTACAAATAAATCCATATGAACTAATTGAAGTGGTTTCTTTATTGAAGTAGAGCTCTTGGATTTAAACTGTGTCCTGGTTCGCTTTCCTACTTTGCAGGGTTTACACACAGAATCTTGTGCTTTGATATTCTTGGAAGATCTTTTACCGCCTCAATATTTTTGAGTTTGATTAAGTGGTCAAAGTTTATATGTCCAAGTCAACTATGCCATAACCATATTTCATCATTTTTTCTTAGATGACACTCTTCTCTATCTTCTTTGAGAACATAAAAATTATTATCTGTCCTTATGAATTTACACACCACTTGTCCCTGAGTTTACAAACTTGATCTTACAATCTTTGGATGTGAACACTGGTTCACATCCTCTGTCACACATTTGACTTACACTGAGAAAATTATTTTTCAGCCCATCTACAAGAAAAACATCCTCATATTTTCCTTTACCATTACTCAAACTCACCATCCCTTTACCCTTGATTTTACATGGTTCTTAATTTCCAAAGGTCACATTTCTTGTTTTTCTTTTACTTATAGACAGAAACTTACCCTTGTCTCTAGTCATGTGCTTGGAACATCCACTGTCTATATACCAGGGGTCTTTTCATTTTTGAGTTCAAAGTACTAGACCACATTTTTCACTATCTTTATTTTTCCAAGTGCTGGCATTTCTAGCTAAGGGTTTTATCCTTGGATTTTCTTTGTAGTTCTTTAGATGCTAGATTGTAGCATTGTGCCCAAAGTTATGACAGTTATAGAATTTGAGATCATTGTTCAATAGGTCAAAGTGATTGGTGCAACTTTGTCTACTCATTGGTTGTTTAGTTCTATCATGCAAATATTGCTTATTTCTTGATCTTCTCAATTGCATGTATCTAAAATTAATTTGACAATTTGCAATCTTATGACCAAAATTAGAGTAGTAAAAACAGTAACCATGGAAAAAAATTTGGTACTTGAAGGATGGCCTTCTTCTTGGCATTTTTTCTCCATCTTCTGGTATCTTTGTTTTTTATTAGGGATCATCCTGTCTTTATTAGTTTTGGGTGGTTGAGTACTCATATGGTCTGATTGTCTGTTGACTTGGAATGTGATCATGTTTAGTGGCTCTTTGCTGCTTGAACCACTTACATAGCCTAAACCATTATTCAAAAAAGGAGATCTTTGTTTCCTCAAAACGTCATTTAGTTTTGTTGAGGCTTTAATTCTTGGAAGATTTTGGAGATATAATGCTTTAAACTTCTTCATCTCTTTCATGGTTTTTACTACCTCTTCCTCCAAGGCTTCACATCTTGCCTTCTTCTATGATAACTTATTTTTTAGAATGTCCTCTACTTTCTCTGCCTCTTCTAACTTCACTTTTGGCATGGCAAAGTCTTCATTAGGTTTTTTACTATCTTTATTGAACTGTATCAACAATTGTTTTTTCTTTTTCTTCTTAAATCTGAGTCTAGCAATTTCTTCTACCACACTGATCAGTTCTCCTTCCAGGTCAACCACAACTTATTCATCATTTACATCACTTGTTGTTATTTTATTATCATAATACTCTTTTTCCTTAATAATAAAGTCATTAACCTTATCTTCACAAGAAGAATCACTATCTTTGTCTCCTGAAGAGTCATCATTGTTTACACATAAACTTTTCTTTTTACCAAATATCTTGGATTTATACTTCTCTTCATCTTCAGAGTTCTGGTCCTTCTTATTGTGTGTAAACTTAGATGCAAAGTGACCTATCTTTCTACAGTTAAAACATTTGAAGGGCAACTTGCCTTGGTACTTGCCTGATCCTTTCTTTATTCTTCTCACAAATTTTTCTTCAATTTCATCAAGCTCAGAATTCTCATTCTTATCTACTTTAAATAATGATTCTCTAGAGGTGGGTTTATCCTTACTAATCCTCATTTCATAATAAGTTAGAGTTCCTACAAGTTGATCAATAGACAAAGTCTTAAGATCATTTTGTTCTTCTATTGCATAAACTTTTGGATTAAATCTATTTGGTAGAGATCTTAAAATCTTTTGAACTAAAAATACATCTTCAATCTTCTCACCAAGACCCTTCATGGCATTCACAAGCTCCTCAACTCTTAAGAAAAATTTATTAACTATTTCATCCTCATTCATATTTAGTTTTTCAAACTGTAATCTATAGGTTTAAAGATTGGCACCCTTTACCTTCTCATTACCTTCATAACTACTAATGAGTTTGTCCCACATTGCTTTGGCATATTCTAAGTGCATAAATTTTACAAATTCTGCTTCTGCAAGCCCACTCATAATAGCATTCATAGTTCTAGCATTGAATCTAAATTCTACCTTGTCATCCTTATTAGGTAGTACAACTGGCTTTAGGATTTACATAACTAGTCTCTACCACATCCTAGAAATCTGCACCTAAAGCCATTAAGTAGGTTCTCATTCTAAATTTCCAGAAGCCAAAGTTTGTTCCATTGAAAAGGGGGGCCTTATTGGTTGAATTTCCTTCATTACTTGTCATGTTTAATCTTACTGATCTACCTTTAAATAAAAGGAACCCGCTCTAATACCAATTGTTTGACAACTGACAAGGGGGGTGAATCAGTTGTTACTATTCTTAAACAATTACGCCCATTTGAAACTCATTACCAAACACTCAATGATGATCACAATAATTCAGGGAAGTAAGAAATAGAGTATTCAACATCAATCACACAAATGAAATACCCATAGAAAGATATTCCTGAGAAAACCCATAAAGGGAGAAAACCTATTCTTCTTGATATGATAAGTAGTCTTTATTTTTTGTACATTATCATTCTTATGAGAACCAACTCCTTTTGAGGCTACCACCTCTATTTTACAAGATGCAACTTGTTGAGAGCACCAAGCCTCTGGTTTCTCTAGAACCCACTAGAAGGAAGCACCGACTCCCTAAGTGTTCCAGCACCAACTGGGTGGAAGCATCAACTTCCAGTCACACATGCACCAACCTATATAACAGAGAACAATAGTTCTCTCTTGCACTACCCTACCACCATAGTTTTTTTGGTTGTAACTAGATGGAAGCTACAACTCCCCATGTTCAAGCACGCACTTGAAACTATGAGGACAACAGTCCTCCCTAGCACCACCCTACCACTCTGATTATAAAAAATTTGCTTACTGAAATTTATTACAGTTATACAATGTTTATCAATGGCTTACCAGTCTCATCACTATTCTTCTACACTTCTCTTCTCTGCTTGCATCAATGTCCTCCTTCTCCCTCACTTGCACTTTCTTTTCTTCAAAATTTAATACTTTGTGCGCCATGTCCATTCTAGGTGCTATGCCTCTTCTGTGCGTTTTATCTATTGTACACAACATGCTTCTACCTGCATGAATAAATCTCAACAAAAGAAACCATATTTTCTCTATTCTACGTATATTTATCATGCGAAGTCCTCTGCCAGATAATACACCTAGCTCTCCATTCTCTCTGGCGATCATGATGAATCTATTCTTCATCAGTGGTCATTATCCTAAGATTCTTTGGCTTCTCTGGCAGTTACAGTCTCCGACTCTCTTCCATCTTTCAATTGTCTCTACGATGAGTCTTCATTCCACTAGAAGTTACCTCGAGACCCTTGAGATCCTCTGGTGATCACCCTGAAGCTCTTCAAATTCTCTGGTAGATACAATCACTCTATTCTGTAAGTTACAGAGAGTCATTTTGGCTTCTTTGGATTCTAATCCCCTTCCTTCACATGACCATCAGTGATGACCAAATGCCTATTCAAAAGGCACTTCCCAATCTCCCAAAATCTGAAGTGAATCCTAGCGACGTGTTATATCCTCCCTCAATATGACCTTAGGCGATGAACTCATGTGACCATGCAATTACGGTCACAAGGTGGTGTAGAACAAACTACTTTTCGCCCTGCAATTTACCTCGAGCCTCCACGTGTCCTTTCTCCAAAACCATGGTTTTGATTGCGGCCCACCTTCAACTTTTTAAAGTTCACACATATTCAATCCCCACAATGCGACAGGACCGTCGATCTTACGATATTGATGGTGCTCCTGAGTGGACGAATCAGATTGGATGGTTTATTTCAAGGAAACAAATCAATGGTCAAATTTGATCCTTACACTCATCCTTTCATTGTTCAATCCGACGTCTAGGAATTAATCAAACATTTAGATGGACGATTGTCAAAATTTCACCCTTCCGAACTTCGGGATTTCAACTTTTAAAACTTACATTATCCTTCCACTGTACTATGATCAATGGTTGAGAATACACCCAAAGTGATATTTCATATAGGATGACTCGTGTCCTTGATGAGGTGGTATGTTGACGTGGGTGAGACATGTAGGCAGTGTAGTGGAGTGTGGAGGCAAAGCGCGGTAGTGGAGTGTGATGTTAGAGTGTGGAGGTGGTATGTATGAGTGGTTTGGTGGTTTACTTAGAGGGGGTGTTAGGTAGTAAGTGTTAATGAGCGAGGGGGGTCTAAGTTGACAAGAAGGTGAAATGTATGGGGGTCCCACAAGAAAAAATACCACCTTCTTCGACCCCCCCCACGGTTAAAGGAAGAAAGGTCAGTGGGCATCTGATATACTCTGTCGATCGTAGATCTGAGTCCTCGATTCTCGGCCACTGAGATTAGTGTGACCTTTTACTAACTTATCATGTCCTTCCACATTAGAATTATATGATGATTCAAATTCACTTCAGATGATTTGACGGTCGAGGATTTATTTTGGCTCTCTGGGTCTCCAGGCTTTGGGTATTTCAAATCTCAAACTAACGCTCTAGATCAAATGACCCAGATCCACTTCGAATGATCTGACACTTGATATTTACTACGGACAATCTAATGGCAAAGGTATATTTCATATGATCAAATGATCGATATTTATGTCGGCTCTTCGGGCTTCAGGGATTTCAAATCTCAAACAAAAAAATATGAATTGAGATTTTTTCGTAGCTTAAACTCCTCGTGTCCTTGTACCCAAACTAAATGTTGTTTATTGATCATGATCCTAGATCAATGGCTCAACCTGTATGTGATCCAACTCTTCTATCTTATCCTGTTGTTCCACTCGAAAGTGACCTGACGACTGGCGGGAATCTGAGTAATCAAATTCTCAATCGTTTTTCTCCACTTATCCTATCCTTCAACTTTAAAATGATCTGACGATTGACAGGAATTCGGGTGATCGAGATCTCAGATCTTAGCCCTTGCTTATCCCATCGTTCCACTAAATCAATCTGAATGTTGTCACGTATTCCTCCTGAGCTTATCCTCCCTGCAAATCCACTGGATCTAACAGTTGTTATTCCTTTGCACTCAGATCTAACCGATGGGATCTGTTCCTCTCTTGTGCAATCGTTCCTCCTATCTGGACTTTGATCTAATGGTCCATATTCTTCAGTGTTTGATCCAACGATCATTGTTGCTCCTTCTCATGAAATTATGATCTCTATGACTTAGAGGGTTTTCTAAGTGTTTATTGGTCTTGACCTTTGCTCGTCCTGTGAGTCCATCTCCTGGACCTCATCTGCACTTCTGGAAACTGTTATCTTTTCTAAGCTTTCTCGTCTCTGCATATTGTTTTCTTCTTCTCCTGAGCTTATGCTTTTCCTATTTGACATCGACGTTGTTGTTTTTTCCATCAATTACATGCACACACTTTCCTATAAAACATGCCAACAATCTCCCCCTTTGGCATTGATGGAAAGACTAAAAGGTTGCGCTATTCTGCTTGGACCTCCAACTGTAGAATCTAGACCACTCCTTTTCTCCCCCTTTGACATCAATGTCAAAGAAAACATGCTCCCCCTGAGTTGTTGTAGTACTTTTAAGAGGTATCATATATTCAACCAACACATACTCCCCCTGATAGGATGGACTCTCTTAGGTTTATAATGGGGTCATGCCCAACTTCTAGCGTAGATACTCAAACTGAGATTTTGCAAACAGTTTAGTGAAGATATCAACAATCTGATCTTTGGATGGAATATAATGCAAAGAAACAACAGTGTTGGTCACCTATTCACTGAATAAGTGATACTTGATGGGTATATTCTTGGTCTTGGAGTGAAATACAGGATTCTTTGACACACTAATTGCACTAGTATTATCACAATGAATTGGAATCGGTGCAGTATATTTTACCTCCAAGTATGCAAGTGTCTGAATCATCCATAATACTTGGGTACAACAAGTGGCAGCTGCAATGTACTCAAATTTTGTAGTCAATAAGGAAATAGAACCTTGCTTCTTGCTCAACCATGCTACAAGGGAATCTTCTAAGAAGAATGCACGTCCACTCATTCTTTTCCTTTCATCCATGCAGTTAGCCCAATCAACATTTGAATAGACTGATAATTGAAAATTCTGATTCCTTAAATACCATAGTCCATAGTTAGGTGCAGACTGATACCTTCCTACCATTCCAACAACATGCATTATGTCTGGACGAGATGTTGTGATGTACAACATGATTCCTATAATAGACCTATATGAACTCTGATCAACATTAGGCGAGTCATCATCATTTCTTAGCTTGCATCCAGTGACCATAGGAGTGCTCACAGGTGTAGAATCTTCCATTTGAAACCTTTTCAATATTTCTCTTAGATATTTCTCCTGAGAAAGAAATATTCCATCAGACCTATGAGTAATTTGCAGACCAAGAAAAAATGGTAGTTCCCCTATCATAGACATTTCAAATTCAGACTGCATGGCAGAAGCAAGCCATTTTACTAGTGAAGCATTATTA